>JXTC01000073.1:404469-420899 GCA_002914845.1 Trema orientale | reverse complement strand
CTAATCCTAGTCCAATAAGGATTGATGGGGTCTCTATTGGTGACTAGTATATAAGGATATAACTATAGGGTTTTGGTCCCCAAGCCAAAATAGAATGTGTGCTCTTCTCTTCTGCCTCCATCAATAGAGAGAGACCCATTGAGCATACATACAGTATTCTGGCCGTGGAAGACCTTCTACCCTCAGGCTCTAATCAATCGCTTCCGCTTACGTGATCTCATCATTTGCTGTCAAACACAATGGATTCAGGTTAGTCACGTGTTTTCTCTCAACAAATCTTTTCCTGACAATTTGGCATGATAGATCCTAGGATTGTATTTGGTTTAACAATCCATTATGTAAATCTAACAATAAGATCTCAGAATAGTAAGAAAATAAAATTATTAACAGAAATTTTGCTGAAGATTAGTTTAAATTTATTCCGGTTGAAGGCTTAGTGTTAAGTATGCACATTTCTTCAATACATAAATGTCATATTTACTAATCCCTAGAAAAATAGAGGGAAAAGGAATAGATGTGAACAAGAAATAATGAATGAAAAAACTATGATCCACATTTCTTCAATACATAAATGTCATATTTACTAATCCCTAAAAAAATAGAGGGAAAAGGAATAGATGTGAACAAGAAATAATGAATGAGAAAACTATGATCCATTTTTATGTGAACTGATTAGTATGTAAATACATGACAGAGAATGTCTTTTCCTTTTTATTTCCCTTTCTCCATCACAATTTAATAAAAATGCTCAAAGAGTTTTAAGTTCGAATTTATCATCCCAAATCATTAAAAAAAATAATTAAAAAAATCCTAATAATCATTGGCCAAAATAGGAAAGAAAAATGTAATCTAAGGGGAAAGAGGGTATTTCACTTTGTTTTTTCTTTGGAAAATTAGGCCACCGACGTGTCATTTGTTTTCCTTTTTAATCTTGAGGATGTAGAGTCATAAAGTCATTGATTACAAATTTTTCTTTGGCAATTTTACAATTGCAGGTTATGTGTGATCCATGAATTGGGACGTGTCTTTGTCAATCGCGCTATTTATGCTAACAGCGTAGCCCTTCTCTAATGCCATTTACGAGATGTCCTTCCTTTGCACCTTGACAATTATATTCGCCATAATGTTTCTATTAAATTTGATTTGGGTCCAGTTTCGAATCAAGTTTATTAATTGATTAAACCTTCTTATTAATATTATAATTTAGATATTAGTATGTGTTACATAACATATTTCAATATTAGTAACATTGATATTTCGATCATTTAATTTATAGGGATGAAAATTAAACTAAAAACATTTGTACGATCAGAGCAGAGAATAACCACACTGCAAATATACGATATGGTATAGGACGACATTAATATAATCTGCTTTGTATATATATAATCATATAAATATTACTATATATATATACAAATTTACTTAAGTTAATTTACAACACTCATATCCATAATTCTTTTAAAAAATAATGATTTTAAATACTTATATGTGTTTATATATTTGAGCTTAAAATTGGAAAACTATTTATTAGATTGTTATGGTTGTTGATATGTTAATTTTATGAAAAATAGTTCCGTTTATTAGTATTTTTGTTTTACATTTTTCTTGTTTTGTAATTAACAATGGGTAACCATAGTTTTTCTATTATCAGCTGTTTAATTATCTGCATCATCCCACGTTTAAAAGAATGATTAATAGAGCTAATATGGTATTGTAATTATCTTTCGAATATATGGATAATAATTGAAAAATCGTTCTCATCCATTCTATTGCCATTTCTAATCATTTGAGAAGTTAACTTTCAAGTATAGGGATGATAATTGAAAAATCGTCCCCATCAGTTCCATTGACATTTCTAATCATTTGAGAAGAAATTTTGGCCTATCTCACGGGGTGTATGAGCTTGGCTACAGCCTACATGTATCCAGGTGGGCCTGTGAGCTATGACAATGGAAGTATGAAGAGAAAAAGAAGCCATGAAACCGTGTTTGCATAAATGGACACGTTGAAAATCATCGTATCAAAAACAGCAACCACAACAAACAAGTTTTCTCCTTTTAGGAGTGCATAGACGCCAATTAAATTTGTAAGTTCCAATTATTTTCCTGATAAGAACTTGCATAGAAAAAGGCATAACCACCATATTTTTTTGGGGGGCAGAAAATTAGAAAAAACAAAAAGAAAACTACAATTGATTATCATTTGTCTCCGTAGGGAAGTTAAGCCTCAAAACTCGATAGTCTCTTTCAATTTTTTGATAATATAAAAAACATGCCCTCTATTATAAGCTAAATATAACGTTTATTTTCTACCACCTATTTTATGAAAACAATAATTTCTATTCTATTTCTTTAAATTATTGAAAAAAGCAAAAGTATACCCTCTCATATCTTTTAGGTCGAACTTCTGCAGTGGAATCTCTAAAATGTTCTTATATAAACATCAAACTACCGTTACCAAAATACTTTCCTATATCTATTTTATTTCTTTATAGGAATTAGAAGAAAACACTAGTCTATTGGGTTTTAACTTATATGAAGAGTTTCCCTAGAAAAAAAAATAAAAACTTTCATAAATAGGTCATAGGTGTTGATGATTTGTGTGTTGATAATAGTTTTAAGTTTTAAGGAGTTACTTGGTTGTATCAAACTCTCATTCATTGTAAGGGCAAAACTGCCATTTTGAGAAAATTTCAGCCTGGAGTTCGACCAAAAATGACATCAAGGATATACTTTTTTTTCCCTCATTATTTTTATGAATTTAAGTAATTAAACTGGTATTTAACCATAACAGAATGAGTATTTTTGGTATATAATAATTTTTTTCTTTGATAAACCCGATGTAGTAAGACCTTTATGGAATTATTCTTACCGAAAATACAATAAACGTGTAGAAAATGATAACCCTCTTAAACATTGCAAGGAAAATAAACAAAGAAACAAAATCAAATCGAGTTTTTACGTTTACCCAAAAAAAAAAAATCGAGTTTTTACGTTTGAATTTTTGAAAAAACAAAAAAATACCGACATGATTGCTTAATCATTGATATGATAAGAAATTGATTAGTGAAATGTAGAAGTCAATAATTTCGATATTACTGCTTAGCATAATAATGATAATGATGATAATAGTGAGGGAACCGTATATGTCTAGATGAGTTCCATAAGAAAATGTATAAGAAATTGCGCCGTGGTTGTGGGGATCTGTTGTTGTCTACCTACGAATCTAAGAAGCACGTAGGTTGTCATCTCATGTACAAATTTGTCTGTTTATGCATGTATTATTATTATTATTATTATTATTATTATTATTATTATTATTATTATTATTATTATTATTATTATGCATAACACTCCACTCATACAGTCATACTTCCCCTCAATGCTCTCTACCTCTGACATTTTACCCACCTTCTGTTCTATTCACTAATTTTCCCGATCGCATGTGGGTCTCTTGCTATTTATTAAATTAATTTTAATCTTAATCTAAGAAACATTTATATATATATATATATAAACTGTGCACTATGGATCTGATCAATTTATAATATGCTTTTGGTTTGGAGTTTTGACTGACTAACCAATTTGGTTTCTCACCTGTAATCCACCAAACATGTGACCATTCCGTGATCTATATATATATAATATATATATGAAATTTAAAAGAGATAATTTTTTTTCTTTTATATTTTAACTGTTTGTTCAGTTTAAAATTTATATTTTGGTTATTATCAATATTGACTTTCAAACTTAGAATTTATAACAAATTTATTCATTCTCTCGGTCAAACATCAATTTGACCATCATGTTTACCAAATTATCCTTATAAGTTCAAATATATATTTTAAAAGAAATCAAATTTAAAACTAATATAAAATTAATAAATTTTTCTATAAATAATATTTAATTTTTGTAGACTTTTGTATTTTTTCAAAAGTATTTTTTATATATTGTTCTTTCAATTATTAATTTTTATTAGTTTAACTGTAAATATAAGTTTTAAAAATATGTACTTGTAAAGTTTAAAAGAGTATTTTGGTAAATTCAATGACTAAAATCAGTTAGAGGTGAGCAGATTTCTGCTTAACCGCCCAAACCGAACCACACCGCGCGGTATAGTGTAGTTATTTTACTTCGTAGTATGGTTTGGGGTCTAGATTTTCTCTACCGCCACGGTATGATGTGGAATACGGAATAAGATTTTTATTTCCGCAATGAACCGCACTGTACCGTATATACATGTAAATCCAATTTAATATATATATTTATATATAAATTCACATATATAATATACTAAAATCTAAAATCTAAATTTTCTTGGAATAAGTTGTGAATAAAACTTGGAGAGTCTTGGAGAAAGTCAAAAAAATGAGGACTTACTAATAATTTAAATTTCAACTTTGTTGTTTGTTGTTCAGAAGGATATTTAAATTTTTGAACTTTAGACGTTTGTGCTTTACTGTATTTTGATTGGGTTGTAATATTGTGTCTTATCAAGATATTGTTTAAACAAGTATGAATATATGAATGTGTAACTTTTTTTAAATATTTTAGATTTATGTTAAATTTTAAATGATTTTGTTTTAGTAGTAATAGATTTTTTAAGATTATTTTTTCAATTTTGGCCCAATTTTGTTAAGACCCATATCAAAGGCCCAAACCGCATAAGCCGCACCGTACTAAACCACATAATGTGGTGTGATTTGGTACAGTTAAGAGGTTTTTCTTAACTGTAGTGGTTAAGATTTTTTTTTCTACCGCATTTTGTGGGTTGGTTAAAAATTTAGACATTATACCATCCAACCCATACCGCACTTAAATTTGTTACAAGTTTCAAATCTGTAATTCAATGCTAATAATAACCAAAAGACAATATATGTATAAACTGAACTCAAAATACAAAGTATAAAAATATAATTAACCCAATTTAAAATGACGTACTTTTTTCCCTTTATAGGATCGTGGTGAATATAAGTTAAATAGTCTTATGATTATCTGTGTGGACCGTGTAATGTGATCTAAATTCGCTTTTTAGTTTTTTATTTTTTAACGATTTGATTTGAATTAGTATTCAACTCAAAGATATTTTACTCAAGACAATGGGATACATTTTCTTTAAGAGCGTTGCTCCCAGGTTTAAGGGTGAGTATCGATCAGTTTGGTCGATTTTTTTAGACTTATCAAACCGATCGGGTTGGTTTTCGATTTTTTGGGATTCAAACTAAAAACTGACCGACTAAGAAAAATATATAAAAATAGAAACCGATTATTTAGTTGGTTTGGTCGGTTTTTATCTGAAAAAATCGAATATTTTAATTTTGAAAACGGTCGGCCGGCATTTCGATTTTTTCGATTTTTTTTTTTACTTGTTCGGCTTTTCGGTTTTTTGGTTCGTTTGGTTGGTTTTCGGTTTGGTCGGTCGGTTTTTTGGTTTAAACCCGGAAAAAGAACAATTTTTTTAAAAAAGTATTGTGTTTCTTTTTTTTGAAAAATTTCTTTTAAAGAATGTTCTAACTTTAAACTACAACTACTTACGAAATAGTAGTACAAAACAACTATAAAATCGTAAATATAAAAATTCAAATGGATAAATATAGATTTAGATATATAAATCAAACTTAAATATAATAATTTAGGTGTTAGATAATTATAAAATAAAATATTGTTGGGTCTATAAGGAATTGATAAATAATAGCATTTAAGTTTGAGGAAAATTTTAAAAGATTATCAAATATTAATTTTAGGAAATTTTTGTAATGTTATATAGTATTTCAATATTTTAAATATGTAAACAATTAAATAAAAAAGAAAAAATATAAATTAAAGTATCAGTTCTGTCGGTTTTATACTGGTCGATTTGAAGTTGAAGGGAAAACCGACCAAACTAACGTCGGCTTTTTAGTTTTCGATTTTTTTGATTTTCGGTTTTCGATTTAGTCAGTTCAACGGTTTTTCAGCACATTCCTACCTAGGTCGTTTATTTTTATTTTTTATTTTTTCAAATAAAATATTGCTTAAAAGAAATTTTATAGTAAAATCTAACTATAACTAATCAATCACATTATAGACTAATAGTAGTGCCAAGAAGTATACGTGGTTTCGTAACATTACCCGAATATTAAAGTAAAGACTTTAGCTTAACGAGTGAAAAAGTTGGACTTCTAAGGTGAAATTATCAGAATTACAAATACCAAGACAACCAGACACATTTTCCTATATATAGTATATGGGTGATATTTAGAAAACCAAGTTTAATTGCTAACAAACAAACAGATTGATATATGTGATGGGTAGAAATTAACGAGGCAATAATTCAGTACAAACATACGCTATTCATAATATAAATGTGTCAAAGACTCAATTGCATTGAAGGCTGTTAAATTATTGAACTTTTTAATAAATATGACTCGACTTCTTTTAAGTTAAAAAAAAAGTGGTTGATCACTTGTCAATTAATCATGATGTCAAAAGTTACTTATTGAAATCAACTAAATTCTAATGCTGTTGAGTGATACACAGTTACAAACTACCTGTAATAATATGTGCCCTCATTACACATGATTGCGTATAAGCTATCGTGAGTATTTTATAAAATATATTCATCACCTTCCTTCAAGGCTTCAACTATATGATGAAATGGTTTCTCTATATGCTTTATAGTACTTTTATAGGCCATTTTTTTCCTATTAATGAGTGTAGTTTAACAAGGCCAACAGAGTTGTTTAAGTAAATCAAATTTATAAAAATGTTCTAAAATTTAATTTAATTTTTTTTTTTTGCGAAAGACGTGGCATTGTCAATAATGAGAATGCATTAAGTTATTATTTATACTTTTTTTTTTCAACAGAAAAAGAAATATTCGAATTAATGTCGATAATCACAATTAAGACGATGTGAGTTGCTTTGATTACTATCATTGTTTTGTCAAATCGTGATAGAGAAAAATCATAAAGATAATATGGCTTATGTTTAATGTCATACTATGCAGAATACCATATATGTGCCCAAAAAAGATTTTTTAGAAAATGAGTGATAATTATCTTATTATATTCTTATATGAAAAAGGTAGAAAAGAAACTACTTTTATTCTTAGAAAGTTATTTTACTTCTACTTTTTTCTCCTATTTTTCGTTTTGGAAATCCAGCCAAAAACAAGTATTATTATATTATGTTGCTGAACAAAATAAATACTATTATATAGATAAAAGATTGACAAGCCTTTTCTTAAGAAGCTTTCGTGGAAATTATTATTATTAATACAGAATATTTTAAAGTTTTTGTTCTCAATTTTCCTAACTGCCGACGGGGCCACGTGACTGTTGTGCACTTGCCCCCACTCCCAAACTTGAAAAAATAGCTTTTCATTTTCTCTGACCTTTCTTTGTTCCTTTTTCTCCTTTTTAGATTTAAAAAAACAAATTATGAGGAAGAGAGAGAGAAAATAATAAACACAGAAAAAATATTCAAAAACAAGACAGGAGAAGAGGAAAAAAAGACCGTTTTGCTTTAGATGGTCCAAACCCCACTCTCCTCACGCCATTTCTAGGCTTCGCAGTCTCTCTCTCTCTCTCTCCCTCTTTCTCTCTCCTTTCCTTGTCTTTGATGCTTTTGAAACCCCAAACAGCACATTTCTTTATCTTCATGTATTCTTATTAAACAGAGCGCCCCCCCCCCCAAAAAAAAAAAAAAAAGAAATAGAGATTGAAAAAAAAAAAAAGGAAGAACAGAACAGAACAGAGAAAAGCCAAAACGATGAAGCTTCTTCTTCTTGCTCTTCTTTTGCTACTTGTTTATTCTCATAATCCCATTTGGGTTGGTGCAATACCGGACCCTCTTGTTCCCTCGCCAGCTCTCTCACCAAATTCTCCGGCTTTTGCAACAATGGCTGCTGCTGCTGTTGCCTACTCTCCAGGTATCCCTCTCTCTCTCTCTCTCTCCTTGTTCTTCTCAGTTCATGCTTTGGTTTCTATATGGGTCAAGTTTCAACCTTGTCAAAATTCAAATTTCAAAAATGACCACGAAATTAAGCGCATTTAATACAAGATAATATATATATATATTAAAATGTTCGTTTTGTGGCCAGTAGTACTCATCGTCTTCTGATGTGTGTTTTATCACATTTTGCTTAAAAAAGACTCTTTTTCTATTCTTTCGTGAGAATTTCAGAAGAGCCCAGGGTTTTTCTGTTATACCCAAAGCTGAGCTATTATACTAATCTTTTCTTTGACCAGGAGTTGGAGAAGTAAGTCAAAAGCATCGAATGGATTCTCACAAGAAAATTCTTATTGCCCTCATTGTTGCTTGTACCACTCTCGGCGCTATCATATTTTCATTGTTAAGTCTGTGGATTTATCACTGGAGATGCTCTAAGAAACCCCATAGGAGAAGTGGGCAAAGCTCAGGTACCTCAGTTTAAAACGATACCCTTCTCAGTTATTGCTTCAAATTTTTCTGGGTATTTATGAATTTGAACCAATTATGCCCCTCGACCATTTTCTGAGATTTTCTTTTCTTTCGCCCGGTTCTGTTTGTTTTTGGCTTATTTTGAAGATGGTGAAAAAGGGCTTACATTACATCCATTTTTGGCTCAATTCAATTCCTCAAGGATGGTCGGAAAGAAGGGATCTGTTTCATTGATTGATTATAAGCTACTAGAAAAAGCGACTGAATATTTTAGAGAAAGTAATATTTTGGGTGAGGGTGGTTTTGGACGTGTTTACAGGGCTCAATTAGATGATAACTTGATTGTTGCTGTTAAAAAGATAGAGTGCCAGAGTCAGGATGCCGAGAAAGAGTTCCAGGTATTAACTTTTTTTCTTTTCCGGGAAATTCTATTTTATTTAATTATTTTGCATTATTAGTGCTGTGTTCTTATGGATTTTCCATTTTTTGAAAATTTCAGAATGAAGTGGATTTGTTGTGTATAATTCAGCATCCGAATATTATTTCTCTATTGGGTTGTAGTAGTCAAGGCGATGCAAGGTTTATTGTTTATGAATTGATGCAAAATGGATCTCTGGAGACACAATTGCATGGTATGGCATCCATTAATATCTTTCTTTAATTTAAAGACCGAATAATTATTATCTTGAATGGTTTTAATAGCCCATACTTTTGATTATTCTTCTTGAAGGCTGTCCATAGATTTATTTTAATTGCTTAAGTTTCAATATTAAATTATTTTTCTTCAATGTGGTAGGACCCTCCCATGGTTCTGCATTAACGTGGCATATGCGGATGAAAATTGCTCTTGATACAGCAAGGTGTGAGATTGTTTTCCCATTTGTTATAAGGGATTTTTTTTAGATTTTTTTTTTATTTTTTCCTAATTGTCGTTCTCTATTTACTCATTTACATATTGGCCAATTTTGACCAGAGGATTAGAATATCTTCATGAACACTGCAACCCTCAAGTGATCCATAGAGATCTGAAAACATCTAATATTCTTTTGGATGCCAACTTCAATGCCAAAGTAAGAAATTGTACAAAATTGGCTATGTGTTCAGCCTCTCTTCTAAAAAGATCTAGACATTGTTTTAAGATATTGCTATTATAAATTTTTACCCTTTCCAATAAATATCACTAATGTCTCCTCTTCTATTCTTTATTTCTCTTATGTTCGTGGAATCAGTTATCAGATTTTGGCCTTGCTGTAGCTGATGGGACCCAAAACAAGAATAACATCAAGCTCTCAGGCACCTTGGGCTATGTAGCTCCGGAGTATCTCTTAGATGGTATGCCAACTAAGCTTGCAATAATTGCATTAGTGTGTTTTTGAAGTCTGACTGGTTGATATGTCTATTATAAGTATTTATTTGGTTTCCCCAATTAATGAATTAATTTTTCTGTTCTCTGGTTCCCTGACAACTTCTATTGTATTGAGCTTGATGAACTTGTAAAATATATATCTTCTGATCTAATGATCGTGAGCGCACATAGCTGTACACCCATGTAGGGCTTGCTTCTTCTTTATTAATTTTGTCTTAAGAGTTCTTCCTGATTGACCTTTAGGCCAAATAGTTGGTTCGTGTAAATGGATGTAGAGGGTGTCCAAAATAACTTGGAATGTTCAAGTTAATTATACGAGTGATGTGGCTATTAATTATGTTCAAGATCATTGGGCCATTCTTTTCTTAATATTGGGGGGACACTGTCATTCAGATGTAGCCAAAACAAAGAAGAAAGCAGAGGTAATGGTTGGAGTGTTGTAAACTAGTGTTCTTGGAGAGATACTGAATCACAAGGATTAAGGGGGAAAAAAAAACGGATTGGTTAAACAGAATAGATAGAGATTCATAATTAGTATTAGGAGAAATCCAACTCTTAGTATTGTAAAATCTGGTTATAGCTCTCTGTTCTACCATATCTTGATTGTCTCTGAACTGGGTGCATTTTGCCTATTAAGTTCTGGTGGTAACTGGCAGGAGACTTACCCAAAACATTTTTCAGGTAAATTAACGGATAAGAGTGACGTCTATGCGTTTGGAGTAGTTCTTCTGGAGCTTTTATTAGGTCGAAGGCCAGTAGAGAAACTGGCCCCAGCTCAGTGCCAATCTATTGTCACATGGGTATGTCTTTCTCTTAGAACCCCACGTTGTCAAATCACTTTTTCTTGTACCCAACAACAATTTGAACTGACTTAAACAACTTAACGCTATAATGCAGGCCATGCCTCAGCTCATTGACAGATCAAAGCTTCCCAACATCGTAGATCCGGTGATCAAAGATACAATGGATCTTAAGCACTTGTATCAGGTTTGCGAACTAAAAAGCCCCAACAGCAAATTTCAACATTAATTTATGCAAATTAAGTTGGGTAGAGTTTCAAAGTGATTTGGTTCTAGTAATTTAACTAGTTTTTGACCAATAAGGGCTTTTTTTGTCAATATCTTCTGTTGTTTATCGTTTTTCAAAGAAAAATGAAGGGTGATGATGCTTTCAAGATGTTGTTATTTGGTAATTTGAGAAAATCACTAGATTAACTAGTAACTACCATTCATTTCATTTTTATAAAACACAAAACAAAAAATTAAATTGTTACTAAGACCTAAATTTGTTACTGTTTATGCTTTTCTATGGTAAAAATGAATGTAACTTGCTCTGGAAAACCCAACAGATAATACCAACATTAACGAACGGAAGTTAGAAGTGAATAAACTTTTTCAATATAGATTTACATGTACTGTGCTGTACATCATTTACTTTTCACTGATTGAAAAAAAAAAAAAAAGCCATTCGTTTGTCCATTCTTTTCCAATGTAAAAATAGATGTTATCTGCTATTTGTAGGTTGCTGCTGTTGCAGTGCTATGCGTGCAGCCAGAGCCCAGTTACCGGCCACTCATAACGGATGTTCTGCACTCTCTTATTCCTCTAGTTCCCGTTGAGCTCGGAGGGACGCTGAGAATTATGCAATCTGCGGCTTCAGATCATTCTGCAGTAGTGCCTTCTGATCACTGATAATGCGCCTTAAGTGTTGGAGCAAGCTTTTGTTTGTTGATGCTTCTGCAATGGCTTGAGGGGTTTATCCACTGCTCAAAGCACAAATCCAGATTTATGACTTTGCTTGGCTTACCAAGATGATTATTTTCCTGGAAGATGAAAATCATTATCTTCTTGATTTATGGGACAGGCAAAGTTTAGCTTGGTTGAAGAGAAAGGGTTTTGGATCACTTATCGCATTTGTAAATTGAAGTAATATTGGTTTGAGCTCGTGGAATCTGTGAATATGAGGGGAAAAAGACGAACTGTCATTTTCCTTTTTCTTTGTTCTTTTTTTTTTCTCCTCCCTCGCCTTTGGTGTACTATGAATTTCTAGAGATCCATTTGTATTCACTAGAGTTTTGTAGGAATGTAAAAAATTAATCTCTGTTCTGATGAACTCAAATTGTTTAACATTGCATGATAAAGCTTTCAAAGTTACACAAAATTGGTCCAATATCTTAAAAACTTAGGACCGTTTGGGATTACTTTTGAGGATTGCTTTTTGCTCTTGAAAGCGGTTGAGAAAAATACGAAAAAGAAAGAGCATTGGATAAATTATGAATTTATTGTTCAACTGTCTCTCTTTTTTTTTTTTTTTAAATTATTATTTAGGAGAAAACTATGTGGATGATCAATTTCTTAAATTGGTTTAAGTAACTATCCATATTTTATAAGTTATAGGTAAATGTTCATTTCTTTTAAAACTTCAGTTGTGAAATATGTTGTATTTCAATTTTTGTCATTAAGTAAGTTGGACATTTAGTTATAAATTTTTGAACTTGGTCATATACTGAATTTTGGGTCAAAAAATGGTCAAATAGCTAGTTAGTCATTTTTGAGAAATTTAGGTGGATGACCAAGATTTTAAATTTGATTAAGTAGATGTCCACTTTAAAAATTTTATAGCTAAATGTCCAGGTATATATATTTTTACACTTGGTAGATATGTGTATCTACTAATTCTAGTTACTGTACTGAATTGCACTGGGTATATAATTTTTTATACTTGTTATATAAAATTTTACACTTGGTATATAAGCATATATATCGGACATTTTGCTATAATATTTGACAAAGGGACATTTACTGAAATTAGGCTCAAAATTTGGTCACATTTCTAGAAGCCCCATTTTTTTATTGTTGTTTTCTAAATACCATAAAGTCTTGTAATTTAAGTTTTTAAATACCTGCACTTATTTTGTCACAACTGCTTCGGCTTACAACATACTATACCAAATTGGCCCTAGTATAATTTCCTTTAAAAAAAACAGAAAATTGGTATTTTTTTCCTCATTTCTATCCAAATATTATAGGAATGAGCTTTTTACAAAATTCTAGGCCCAAAGTGCCAAAAATTAAAAACTTATAAATGGGCTAAATTTTTTGAAAAATCTCGAATTGATTTAGAAAAATGTCATTTTTGAAAAGTTACTTAGAAAGATAACATTTTTTAATAAATATTTAGAAAAACACTATTTATTTTTCAGAATTGATATTTTTTAGTGGTACTCGAGGTAAACAACTAGGTTACTTGTTTAGTTACTTAAAGTAACCAATCAAGTTATCTCATGTAACTTGAGATTGGTTACCTTAGGTAACTTGACTGGTTACCTCATCAATTAATAAAAGGTAGTATTTTTCTAAATATCTTAAAAAATAATATTTTTATAATTGAAATCCAGGATTTTTGAACATTTTTGAAAAATTACAATAAAAAATCAAATTTCTTCTATAGGAATTGGAGAAATTTACGCCTAGTACCCGTTTTTAAAATTTATTTTCATGAATACTCATTTTTAATTTTTCTTTCAAAAATACTTATTTTTATGGTCCACATTTCATATGCAAAATATGAGTGGTCCACATTTATAATGTAAATTTTATTCATGCGGTACACATTTCATGTGTAAAATATGAACAGTATACATTTTTAATATAAATATTTACCATGATTTATATTTTTCATTATAAATTTGACCTATAGTATACATTTTAAAATGTGTGTCAATTATTAGGGTAATTTTTATTCATGAATTTCATATGTAAAACAATAGTGGTCTACATATCTTGAAAAATGGGTATGAAAACGGGTATTTATGAAATAAAAATAGAAACGGGTATTTATGAATATATGGTTTTGAAAACAGATGTTTATGAACTTTTCCCTAGGAATTGCTAGGGAAACAAATGGGCTAGAAGCCTTGGCCCAATTGTCACAAGAAACAAATAGCTATGGACTATGAGATGAAATAGTCTGATAAAAAGGAGAAAAAAGGAATTGTAAAGAACATACCACATAATATGGGAAGAAAATTTTACAAACTTAGAGTCAAACAATGACGAGAAAAATGAATAAGATTTTATTATTTCTTATATTATAAGAGATTTAACTTTCAAATATTTTTATCATTTTTGTTAGTGGTTTCTTTCTTGAGTAATAAGTACTCTTTTCTTAGCTAGAACTTTTTTCTCATTGGGTTTTGTCTAGTCAGGTTTTAACGAGCCTCGTATGATATTTTTTTAAGGTCTTTTCTAGTTACTTTTGCTTTCAAATTGTAAACTCTAAACTATTATTCTCTTTTCTTCTATTTTTCTTATTAATAATAATTACTTTTTAAGGATCATTAAACAAGGGATTGTTGAGATAGTTGGGTGTTAACTTAGTTACGATGCTTCTACTCTCTAGTGATACTTCTTCACCTTGACAGACTTTCATTCAAAAAAAAAAGAAAAAGAATTTCAAATAATTATATATTTACGATTGACTAGGTGCAATGCAAACCTAGTTAAGATAAAATGTTGTATTAAATTTACCTTTTTTTAATATAAATTCGAATTAAAAAATAATAATAAAAGGGACAATAAAATTTGTAAAATTTACTAATTAGATGGGCCAATTTCAGCCCAAAAAAAAAAAAAAAAAAAACTGGCACATTTAGTCACATGTGCTGGCAGGACATGACACAAAAGTACAGCACGGTATGATACGTTAGAGCATGAACTAGTGGGTCGTGTTGGCTAATGATTTTATACTATGGGCCGACACGATACGACACGACTGAAAAATGGGCATGACATGATACAAAAGTACGTTTGTGCCCAACTTAAATGGATCGTACCGACACAGCATAGCACGTTTGACACCTCTAATCCTAATCTATTTAAAATTAAAGACAAAGAAAAAAAAAACAAAACAAAAGTAATTGGATAATCTTGACTTAATCAAATTGTAAACCTAGATAATTACAAATGCAAATTTTAAACTAAGCGATAATTATTGCTAACTATTTCCGTCATTATTAACAACATGCACGGTAGAGAGAAAGTTTACTGCTGAATATCTTTGCCTGGGTCTGTGTTAGGGTTTATGCCCTAAAAGCATGTATATTTTGGATCTTTGCTGAATTAATAAAAGAGAAATTTAGGTGGATGATCAGTATTTTAAATTTGATTAAGTGGATGTCCACTTTTAAAATTTTATAGCTAAATGTCCAGATATATATATTTTTACACTTGGTAGATAAACAAATCTACCAATTTTAGTAATTGTACTGAAATGTACTAGATATATAATTTTTTATACTTGGTATATAAGCATATATACCAAACATTATACTATAACATTTGACAAATGGACATTTACTGAAATTAGGCCTAAAATTTGATCACATTTCTACAAACCCCGATATGAGAAATTTGCAAGTTTTTACCTTGTGGCGCCAAATTGACTTATTCTTATAATGAAAAAGATGGTATACCGCTCATTAACTTATCTTATTTCTTTCAATTCTGATATGAACCAAAAGTCAAAATACATATTTTCTTTTTTTGTCTTTTCATATTATGTTTCTTTTTACTTTTTATATCAAAGGTAAAAATGAAGCTGGTATTTTGTTAAGAGGTCTGCAAAACCAATTCTTTTCTCACTTATTTTTTAACGAGAAAAAAAAAAAGAAAAAAAGAGAAATTTAGGTGGATGACCAAAATTTTAAATTTGATTAAGTAGATGTCCACTTTTAAAATTTTATAGCTAAATATCTAGGTATATATATTTTTACACTTGGTAGATACGCATATCTACCAATTTTAGTTATTGTACTGAACTACACTGGGTATATAATTTTTTATACTTGGTATATAAAATTTTACACTTGGTATATAAGCATATATACCGGACATTTTGCTATAACATTTGACAAAGGGACATTTACTGAAATTGGGTCCAAAATTTGGTCATATTTCTATAAGCCCATTAATAAAATAACATTTTTCTATTTGAATTTCTGCATAATTGATATGTCTTTAAATATCAGAAAATCCCTAGTTTATTTATGTGACCATAAATTTAGTATATAAGTGTTATATACATGAGGATTAAATTTATGGATAATAAACTAAATATAGTCCGTAATAATTAATTAAAGTTTGGGATCTTTAATTAAATATTATTAGTATGGTCCATTAATATTGAGAATGTAATAGTCTTATCCAGACTATTGATATGTTGACATCACAATGGAGGTACTTTATATAATTTGATTATATAGGACTGGACCAGACGTGATTTGAATCTCGCATAAATTCCGTTAACTGTTGAGAGTTCAAATAATGTCGCTAGATGATCATATGTAGATTAATCTTAATCCTGAGTAGTTATAGACTCCTATTTATAACATTATGTTTTTTGACATACTTGTTAAAGATTTATTTTTATACAGATCGAAATACTTGTATCTTGGGTGCATTATGAAATGAGTAGCTGGGAATGTAACTTACAGATATAGAATCCATTCATTCCATTAGGAAGCTAGAAAGATGATTCCCTTGTGTATTGATTCAGCACTTGAAGAGTTTGAGTACTCAATTTATAATAGATTTATAAATTAATTGTTCATTAGAGAATCAATGGTACACAAGGATAAAGATGTAATTAGAGAGGTAAAC
>JXTC01000073.1:282405-403820 GCA_002914845.1 Trema orientale | reverse complement strand
AGACAATAAAGCTAGGATCCGCTGATAGGCTACAAGAGGTATTAGATCTATTCTCTTTGTGTGTTCCTATTTGCTATAAATTAATACTATGCACTTATATAGTCAATTATTTTGAGAAAATTTTTGAATGTTCCTGGGCTAATCTTCCGCTGCGAAAATCGTTTTTAATTCCAACAGTTTGGTCGTTGGCAAGACAAACAATGTACAGAACTCATCGTTTTGGGTTTGGAGAAAACAGTTTGGCTATTCATTACTTAGAGGGGTACTATAATAAAATGACTGAATTTTGACCCAATTTTATATAAATATCCGTGCTTTAAATATTGTAGTAAAATAATCAGTATATTAGTATGTATATCAAATGTAAAATTAAAAAAAAGAACGTTTGGATCCCATCTATTATTCTACCTTTTTAATGCCACCTCACCTGATGTTATCCAATATAAAAATATGCTTCGATCCCACCTTTTATTCTATTTTTTTAATATTATCTGAAGTGACATATGATTTGTTAGGTTCAGTTAGTGAATTAAAAATTATTACTAACAGGTTTAATAATATTCATCAATTAAATGCTGACAAACCACTTGTCCTACTATTGAACAAAAAAAAAAAGAAAGAAAGAAAATTATGGGAAGAAACAGAAAAATAAAATATCTTTTAAAAGTGTGTCTATGAATATTAGACATATAAAAGGCAATCAGGGCCATTTTTGGCAGTCACAGAAAAATAGAATATATAGAGAAAAAAGGAGAAAAGAAAATAAAATAAAAGAAAGAGAAAGGAAAAATAAAATACAGAGGTTCTCAAGTCTACAGAAAAGTTTGTAGGGCTCTTCTCTACGCTTATTCCTTTAATCTTCTTTCAAAATTTTATCTTAATTTTTGCTATAATCTAGGCTCGATATGGCCGTCGAGGTCTCACGATCTAGGCCGCCAAGAATAATCAAATTCTAATTAAGGTAAGGTCAAACTTATTTTTGTGACTTTTTTTAACAAAGGTTCCCTTTAGTTTCACTACGATACAAGCTTTTAAGCTGTCGAGGTTAAATGTGAGAAATCAAAACCAAAAACGAAATCAAATTAGCTTTCTCTATACTATTAGGCTGCCAAAATTCTCTCGGAATTTTAAAATCCCAAGACACAGTTATTAAAGGGACCAAAATATATTATTTATATATTTGGATTATGAAAATTCGACTTATGGCAATTTTTTTTTAAAAAAGGAAGCATTTATTGAACTAAATTTCTATTTAGTCGTATTATTTAAAACAATTTCAAATATATTTTTCCACTCAATTTAGACAATTAAAAATAAATATGCAAAGGAAAGTCATTACCCTTGTTTCTTTCAAATGCCTGAAAATTAGGCGTTGTACGACATTTTTAGAAAAAAAAATTTCAAAAATACTGTAGGCTGTGTTTTTTGTATATTTGATACGGTTTTTATTAAAAAAAAATACTATTTTTAAAACATATTTAGAAAATGTCATTGTTTAATGTAGTAACTAGTAACTGGTAATCAATTTTCAAAAAATGGTAACTAGTTTCCAAAGGTATTTATAACTGGTAACTATTTTAAAAATGATATTTTTCTAAAACTTCTTAAAAAGTGATTTTTTTTTAATGAAGACCGTACAGAAATTGGAAAAGAAACCTGACCTCTGTATTTTTGTAATATTTTCTGGGTTTTTATACGTAAAAGTGTTGGAAATCCAACTTAGATTCCTAACAAATGATCATTGAGTTAAGGTCATGGATGCCCATAGAAAGAGATATAAGAATCCAGGCCCAAAAAAGTTATCATGAGGGTTTCTAACACATTTATCTAAAGAAAAAAAAAAAAATACGGTGAGTCAACTTTTTTTCCAATTTTCGTACCCCGAATTTTTTAGAAAATTACCACTTTTTAAAGAGTTTCTAGAAAAATAAAATTTTTATAAATGGTTACTAGTTACCAATCTTTGACAATTGGTTATCAGCTACTAGTATAAATTCCTTTGCATACTGGTTATCAGTGCTCGAAAACTGAGTACTCGTTACTAATAGCTATTTAAAACAATGGTATTCTTCTAAAAACTTTTAAAAAAGTTGCAATTTTCTAAAAAATACAGTACTGAATCTAGAAAAAACTAAGCCCACAATATATTTGTAGTTCTTTTCTAAAATGGCGGTATATAGCCTAATTTTCTCTTATCATGAGACTTATCAAAATGGCCTAACATTTTCTCTGAGTACAAGTCTGACAACCTAATAGCTCTTTTAACATGAGCCTGAGAACAATGCATTAAATCTGATCAGAGCCCAATTAGTCTCTGAAGTACATGCTTAATGATCTTTGTTGAGAAAAGGACATGGATAGGACTAATTTGTGCAAAAATGACTTCTTTGTACTTTTTAAAAAAATGACATTTTTAGGAGTGTCAATGACATCTTGACCTATAGTCAAAAGCTTCTTGACTATAAAAAAACTATTATTTAGGACGTTTTCATAGTCAAGAACTTTTTGACTATAGGTCAAAATATACTTAATACTCTTAAAAATACCATTTTAAAAAAAATGTATTAAAAAATCATATTGGCCTAAGCTAGACCTATCTATGTCATCTTTTCATGTTTGTTTCCTGAAGTGGCCCGCTGACCTTAAGTATAAAGTCCTTTACCTAAATCACAAATGGCCTTCCAAAGCCCAAATAAAGAATAATAAAGGCCAGCTTATAACTTGTTAAAAGTCCATTTAGGCCACTTTGACTTTACCAAAGCCCAAATGGAATTATGATAAAATAATATCTCATTTCGCTCTTCATGCGTGCATTACTCCACCCTTTTAGTTGTCTAATTAAAATAAAAAATATACAATTTAAACAACTCACCCATTGTCCGATTAAAGACAACATTGTCTTACATTTGAGATTACATAAAACACAAAGTCATAATCTTAAGACAAGAGTGATGGTATTTGGACCAAACACTTAGGAAAAATCATACGTGTATGCAAATATGGAAAACACATGATCACATCATGAATGCAGTAGAAATATTAGCGGATTTAAGTTTTAAAATTTTTATATGAAAATAATTTTCATAACCATAGAACATACATATATCATATACAGGATCATGTATAACATAAATCAAATCTGGATACATAAACCCTATAGATGAGATTAGGGTTTACCTCTTGTAGCGTGCTCCTTCTTGATCTCCTTGTTAATGGTGATCAAATCTCTAACCTTAGATCTTCTTATCTATGCTCTTGCTCTTGGTTGATGAGGTGAGTGGGTACTAAATTGAATCCTACATTGGAGAATGATCAAGAACACCTTCTTGATCTTTTGGAATACCGAGATATGAGATGAGAGTGCGAGGTTACAGGAAACTTTTTCTCTCTCGCCTCTTTCTCAGCCTTGGACAAATTCTCTCTCTCTCTCCCTCTGTGTTTCATGTGTAGCACTCCTAGGGTTACTGTGCAGTTTTTCCTCTCATATATCTTATATATATGGGGCCAAAAACTGCTAATCCCAGTCCAACTAGGATTAGGCTTGTTCTCCAATTTAGGCTTTAGGTGTATTTTTATAAATATGTCCAACTCATGAAACTTATTTATAAAAATACCAATTTCTGTATAGAATCATTATTTTACACAGTTTTGTGAAACTAATTTCACAAATACCACCAACTAATTAATGAGCTTTGTTGAGTTAGACAAGGGACCTAATGGATTCAAATAATCTAAGCTCCAATAGTATGATAAATACATAATAACTCTTATTATGGTATTTATATAAATACTATTAGTAAAAGGGACACTCCACTAAAGGCCCAATACTGCACTCTTAGATTAAATGTCATACCTTTTATAGAGATTTAATCAACTAGCCTTGATTAACTGATCTATCTAGCATATTCTATACCACACATAGAATCCTTATACAATGCCATAGTTGGATAAGTGAAATTACCGTAATACCCCTCCAACACATATTTACCTTTAAGTTACTATCTTTCTATCAAGGAATAATGTTGTCAATAATTTTGTTCTCAATAGCTATTTAGATAAAATTATTAACCAATTCACAAAGTGAATACTAAGATCTTAGATTTAATTATTCTATGAATCTTAAAAGACCTTAAAGTGACATTAATGTATAGTGT
Organism: Trema orientale; assembly: GCA_002914845.1. NCBI lineage: Eukaryota > Viridiplantae > Streptophyta > Magnoliopsida > Rosales > Cannabaceae > Trema > Trema orientale. Next base: position 399,666 of record JXTC01000073.1, on the reverse strand, counting down.
CCTTAACTATTTGGTGTTCCCGTCAATTCATAAGCCATAACCTCCAATATGCCAGAGTTCACCTTTAATTTTATAGAGGCTAGTCTTTTAACAAATCAAATGGCTATAACCCATAAAAGCAAGTCCAGTCAAATATCAAGGATTAAGATCTACATGCTAAGAGCTAATTTGTGATAATATAAGAATTGAGTTATGGCACTCCAATTCTTTATATTACGTGGTCCAGTTTAATACACATAACTTATTTATGTTGTACTAGTGTTTCTATCAGAAGTCAGATATTTTAATGATTTGAGACCCATCATTCCTGTTGAGATAGACAAACACTATAATCTTTAGTAAATAAAGTATTATATCTCTATTTACAGATTGTGAACTAATTAATTTAGACTTAGACAAAGAAACAAGTCTCCCCATAATTAACACTTAATCATGTTTGTTTCTTTATACACAAATAAAGTCATGGAAACTTTTTTAGATAAATAAACTATTCAACTGAGACAGTTTAATATAGCAAATATCATAATTACATATAAGAAAAAGTTATTTATACTAAAAGGGTAAAATTGAAAATATGCTTTTTAGGGTAAATATCTCAATAAAGAGGAGAAGAGGCAAAACCGTGTAATGGTCAAAACATGACTCAATGAGTAAGAGCCTGCAAATAATAGGCTTGATCACCTACGAAGCCCTTCAATACCACAATTGGGCTTAATAGCCAACAATTGGCATCCAGAATACCCAACCTACAAGGTTGGCTCTAACTTGTAAAGAGACTAAGTCTAACTAACTAGCCAAAGTCTCCGCCCAAATTCTAAGTCAAACTCACAATCAGATAACCTATAACTGATTTCAGAAAATTAGAGATGTTGCAGCCGTCCCTCAACAGAACTCCACGACCTAGTCCAATCGAACTGTTCTAAAAAGAGTGGCCACATGTCACGAATCTCGGAACAGAGCAATAAGCTCTAACGGGTTTGAAAAGACTCCTACAGATAGAGGTCTAAGGGAAGATCGAGGGGCATCTAAACTCATAACTATTCTTCCTGATCATGCTCTTACTCTTCTTTGCTTACTTTTGACTACAATATCGCTTTTACTATTGCTAGCATTTATCATATGAGATTAAGGTCTCATTAACTATCTCGAAGTCATCTGGGACATTTACATCCATCCTTCTTCAACCTACAAGGCTCCATACCTTTTATTCTATTTTTCGTTCCTTTATCTAATTGCTTTCTTAGTTTATTACGTACATACTCTATTAATTAAATTACTTACTTAAGTATCAAAGTCCCTTTGGCTGGCACTGCCTAGGTGTCCCCATCTAAACTCTTACGACCTTTTATTTTGATAGGTTGCTTGTGGCCCAATTTTGTAATTGTAGAGACGAGCCTTTACAAATTGGCCAAAGAGAAAAATTAATTAGAATATTAAGCAACAAATATTATTCCAATTAAAATAAAACACGAAAAAAATGACAAAATGATCCATGAAATGAGAAAAAGTCATCTTTGTCTATAGTTCTACAAAGTGGGACTACTAAGAAATAAACCTAAGTTAAAGTATGAATTATGTCAGACTTGATTCTATAAAGAATACGTAGGCAACATAGAACTTTATCTTAAGTGCAATCGCAAATTCAAATCATACTTTCAAAAGTTTCTCAAAATTCCAATCAGGGTCATTCATCTCAAAATTCACCACATCCTTCCCAATGGTAAAATCTCCAAACTCCTTGTAAGATCACTTACTACAAAAATATTTCGAACTTCATTGACTTGATTTCTTGAAAAAGATATGCAGACAACTTAGTCACAAAACCTAAGTGCAGTTATAAATTTCAAATTGAATTGAACTTTTCCCAAATTTCTAATGAAGTCAGTCACTTCCAAATCTAAAAACAACTCTTAGAATTCCAATAAAGGTCATCTCCTAGGAATTTGTCAATTCCGTGACATGGTCATCTACCGGAATTTTATAAAATTTTAAAAATTGCTATAAATTCCTATATAGGGTCATTCACTAGAATTTTCCAATTTTCACTTCAAAATTCCTAAAACCACAAGTAATTTGATCCCTTGATGGGGTATGTAGGTAACTCAGTTAAATCAACTAGGTGCAGCCGTAATCCAAAATCCACTCAAAATTCCTCAACATTACACAAGTTATTAGTATCATTGTAATTGGAATCAAAAGGTCTTCCTTTGTACCAGAATGATTATAATTAAGAGGTTATTCTTATAATTTTAAATCGGTTAAACTAAAAAATATTGTGTGAAATCTGACATAGATGAAATTATATTGTGTGATTTAAAAATTTTTATTCACCACCCATCATTTGATATTAAAAAGGTGGAATAATAAGTGGAATCCAAAGTATTTTCTCGAAAACTAATATATTCAGGATATAAACTAAATGTGGAATATAATTAGACATTTACAAAAACTAAGTGTAAAAAAAGGACACACATTTTAATTTCCTTAAGGAATAATTACCAAAAAATACCCTCATGTTTGGATGTTTAGCAATTTAAACCCTGAAGTTTGGATTCCGCAAAACAATACCCTGAGATTACGAATTTCTGAAAATTAATACCCTGTGTTGATTTTTAACTGATAAAATACAATAATATCCTCAAAATTAAGATGAATAATATGGATTAATCTAGTTTTAATTGAGGATATTATTGTTTTTTCGTTCCTAAAATTGGTCAAAAATCTGTCTAGAGTATTAATTTTCAGAAATTTTTAATCTCAGGGTATTATTTTGCAGATTCCAAATTTCAGGGTTTAAATTGCAGAACACCCAAACATGAGGGTATTTTTTTGCAGTTATCCCTTTCCTTAATTTGCGCGTATTAAAGTCACCATGTCTCTTTGATGCCGTTTGGCCCTTTCCAAGGCAAAGTTCAGGTGTCGTTCATAGTTAAAAAAATGTCGTTCAGGCTTTCTATGGATAAGCCTTTTTCTACAGGTACTTTGTGTTGAATTTTTGTAACTTATTTATTTTTTTTACGGAAATTATACAGTATATGGAGAGTTTTCAATTTCTTTACAATACATAATATTATCATGGGCTGAGCCACACTATGGCCACGGGGCAGAGCAGATGCCTCTCATTTTTTTTAATTACTTTACTAATAAATTATATTAGGAAAAAATTAAAAACAGAAAAATATAGACTTATGCCCCTTAACTTTTGATTTACCCTCTCCTTTATTTAAAAAAAAAAAATGAAACGTGAGATTTTTTTTTTTTTTTTGAAATTCCTATTATATATCTTATCTATATATATTTATATTTAAAAGTTAAATAAAAATTTCAATCTTTATTAATATATCTTATCTCTATATATTTAAAAGTTAAACTAATATTAAGAAAAAAAAGTCGAAGGACACTATTTGTTTTCAAATTTTAAAATTCTTAATTTATATCACATATACATATATATATATATACACACTGAGAAGTTACTTAGATGATCTTATTAAAAAGATGTCAATTAGATTAGAAAAAAAAATATGAATTAAGAGATTTAAGAATTCAAATGTAAAATTGCCGAATTCGATTTAAAGTTTTATTTGTTATGTCCATTAGTCCATATATATTAGAAAGTTAATGATTCGATTCAATATAAAACCGAGAACCTAAAGGTCTCTATGGATTTTCTCTAGAATTGAATTTTCACTTTTATCATAGCAAGCTTTTCCTCGATTGAGGTTTGTAAAAAAAGTAGTGATAATTATAATTCAATTTTATCATAGCAAGCTTTTCCTCGATTGAGGTTTGTAAAAAAAGTAGTGATAATTATGTAGAGAAAAGAAAGAGATTTATCGTGAGTCTTCATTTGTTAATTAGATCAGTATCCATTTTTATCTGTATCATATGTATGTTTTACACTTTTGTTTTGTCCCAAAATTCTTTTCATATCCCTTCTGAAATTAGATTCTGCCTCTGTCTTAAATATCACAATACAATATAATACAAACTCGACACACAATGTAGTTTATATGATTACTGCATATATATTGGCAAAACACACCATAAAAAATGGAGACATAGATCTGTATAGGTACAAAAATTTATTCCAAAATCTAAATGATGGTGGGCTTTGACGCAAGAGCGGAAAACATAAGTAATGGTTTGCATATTGCAATCGAATATTATCCTCTTTACAAATTATATTCTCAAACCTTCCAATCGATGATGATTAATATTGTGATCTCCAATGTTATATTCCTCATTCTGCTTTTCTTTTGAACCCATCACTCTCTCATAAACAAATTCGTAGATTCCTATTATTATAATCAGATTAGAGAATGAAAGTAAATTTTCTGTCCACCTAATTATTATTTTTGACACCATTTATTTAGGATAGTTTCTTCTTCTTTTTTTATTTTTGTTTTTGTTTTTTGTTGATAAAAATAGGCTCCTCAAAGGAATATATGTTGGAAAAATGGTTTGGAAAAACCATTCTTAATAGCCATTTTGAGGCATGGGTGAATGAAAAATTGAAACCCAAAGTGAGAAGGTTTTAGAATTGAATTTGTAACATACAAGAGTTACAAAATTCATTTTGGACATTTATTAGGCCTTATAAAGCTGAGGTAACAGCCAAAAACGTTTTGGCAGTTATGTTGTAATGGCCAAACATTTTTCAGTTTTTCAACCATATTAATTGGCTATTGCTGTTACGTTGTAACAGACAAACGTTTTTCAGCCATATTAATGGGCTGTTATGTTATAACAGACAAACGTTTTTTAGCCATATTAATGGGTTGTTGCTGTTACGTTGTAACAGACAAACGTTTGTCAGCCAGATTAATGGGCTGTTATGTTGTAACAGAAAAACGTTTTCAGCCACATTAATGGGATGTTAATGGCTTGGTTCCCCCATGAACACTATAAAAGGAGACTTTCTCCTTCACTCTTAGACACACCAAGACACACCAAATATTTCTTAGCCTATTCCTCTCTTCCATTTCTCTCTGTGGCGGTTAAGAAAAATTAGTTAGAAGGTAGAGAGAAGATAGAAGTTAGAGAGTTTGAGTCCTTGTTCTTTCTTATAAGAGGGGTCAAGTTCTCTTGAGTTCTGGTGATAGAGTTTGGGCATTGCTTAGTTCGTTGTGAGTAGCAAGTTGGTGCGACGTTGTTATTCGTGAACCGTTTTATCCTGGGAAACAGACGCTGCTGACATTCCTCTAAGCACCCCGGTGAGGAGGCGTAACTGTTTTAAGGAAATTGTATGAAACACAAGACTCGGTTTGGTTTCCTTAAACTCCTTTGTTATTTTGATTATTATAATCACGATTATTATTATAGTAAATTAATTGTGATTTATTTTATTACGTTATATGATTTATTTTTCATGATAATTATTTTTATCCAAGTTATTTGTTAAATCATATGTTATAACATGTTATTGTTATATTTTCATTTTCTAGATATATTATTACTTGCAATAGTTAAAATTGTCTAAAATTGAGTGGACCAAAATTTTTTTTTAAAAAAGATAAAAACTAGATAGATGATTTGCTTCCTTTAATAGATGCCTTTAGTCATATTTGGTACACTGTATAATGATTCTGTAATTAATTAAACACAATACTATGTTTAGTTGTACTTTTGTATTGTACTATTTAATACGACATCAAAATTTAATACAATACGGAAAGCATTATCTAATCCGAAAAAAAGAGTCTCTCTCATCAATTTCTCTCACATCACTCTCTCTCTCTCTCTCTCACTTTTTTAAAGTGGTATTTTTCTAAATAAATTTTAAAAAGTGTTATTTTTCTAAAATTAATTTGAGAATTTTTGAAAAATTACTTTTAGAAAAGGTAATTTTAAAAGTGGTATTTTTCTAAATAATTTTGTTGAAAATGTTATTTTTATAAATTAATTTTTTAAAAGTGATATTTTTAAAAATAACCTTTAATGCAACATCTTGATAGTGAAAATTAGACTTTGTACGATATTTTCAGAAAAAAAAAAAAAAGAAAAATACAGAGCTACTATGGATATGGTATGATTTATATTAGAAAAATGCCTTTTTTAAAAAATATTTAGAAAAATACTATTTTTTAAAATAGTAACTTGTAATCGGTAACTTTTTTAGAAACTGGTAACTAGTAACCAAAGGTATTTATAATTGGTATATAATTGAAGACTAGTAACCGATAACCAGTTTTCAGAAACTGGTAACTAGTAACTATTTTATAAATGATCTTTTTCTTAAAAATTTTTAGAAAGTCATATTTTTCTAATAAAAACTGTAAGGAAATTAGGGGAAAAAAAGAAAAAAAAAACCTGACCTCCATATTTTTGTAATTTTTTTGGATTTTTATACATAAAAGTGTTAGAAACGACAATGCAAAATCAAACATAATACTGTAATATAATAATACAACCCAATACAATACATCACAATACAATACAATACAACATGATATTTAAATATGCATGTAAACAATGTGGCCCTACTGGCTGGCACATAGCAAACTATCTGGATGAAATTTTGGCAAAATACTTTTGTTCATGCATTACTCTGCGATGGTTGAGTTACTATGTTTCCCCAGCGCGTAGTTTCTTTTTCAATTTTGTAACGCCAAATATCTATCAATCAAAACAACATATGAGCTAATAAGACTTGTTCTCTCTGACCAAGACGGCAGGATTCAAGTCACCACCCAGTAGAAATTAGCCTGGGTTGTTGCACCCACCTGTTCAACTAACTTGGGTTAAAATTGTACACATTAGCATCTTAAACTTAATTTCAGGGGGGTAAAAAAACATATTTAACTTGATTGAAATATAAATATATAATCACACTTGCTTCTAATGTAAAGATCTCATTACCAAAAAAAAAAAAATGTAAAGATCTCAAATTCGGATTCCTCTTTCGTTGGTTTTAAAAAATAAAAATTAAAAAAATTAAAAAGAAAAAAGAGGACTTGTAGTTTGTACTAGTCAATCTTGAGTTATTAATCTCAATAATAATTGCAGTAACTGTATTGGGTATACATCATGAGTTGTCTTGATGGGTTTTGACTGTGTTAATGAAACCTCTCATCTCATCCGTAAGAACGCGCATTAATAATATTTCACTAGCCCAATAGACAAGCGGTTTGACTTCTAGTATATGAGATACCAGATCTTGGGGTATCATTCTTTATGACTTGAGATATACTTCTAGCAAGATACTCAAAATCTTGATTCTTACTTCATTATTTTCTTCATCGGATACCTTACAATCAAGGAAAGATATACAAGATCTCTTTGCTGATTCTGTAGTCAGAACACATCTAAAGACAATGACTGCATGAAAAAAATAAATAAGTAAACGAGTTAAAAGTCCTATATTATAAGGTTGACTTGTAGAGTCAAACAAAGTCAAGTTTTTTTTAATAAAAAAAGAAAACAGCAATCAAATAATAAAGAAAGAAAATAAATAAGAGAATAAAAGCCTTAGCTAGGGACATCAATTTTACCGAATGGGGTGGTACACCGTGGTGCACCGGTCCGAATGGAGCAGGCTTTTACCGTTATAAATGGTGCGGGGTATGGGGCGGGGATTCCCCGTTTAATATTTAGCGGGGCGGGGCGGGCTTGGGATTGAGTATCCCGCACCGACCCCACCCCGATTATATATAAGTTAATTTCTATTTTTTTATATAATAGTGATTCAAGTAGATATTTTTAAAAAAGAAAAAAGATCTAATAATATGTAGTTATATATTAATATTTTTTGAGTTATTTGGAATTGTGTTAGCTTTATGAATGAATGATATACTATATGATTTTAGTATTAAATATTTTATATTTGACAATTCTAACATGTTAAAGTTTTATTTGAATGTGTTTTTTAGTTATTTAGGTCTAAAATTAGAATTTTCAATGAAGTTAACTTTAATTTTTATTGTTTTTCGATGTAATTAGATTTTTAAAAGATTTGAACTAACATAGAATTGTTTAATTTATACAAGATAACGATTCCAAACGGGGACCCCGATATACCAATGGAGAAACCGATCCCCGACGGGGATTCCCCAAAATTGTCCCGCACCAAATAAAATGGTGAATGATGCGGGGATGGTATAATAAAATAATAATGGGGACGGGGATAGTAAACACAAAACCGATCCCGACCCGCCCCGTTGACATCCCTAGTCTTTGCTCTGTCTTAGCGTTGCACTTTAAAGTGGTGACACTAAACCATTCTTTTTTTTTTTTTTTTTTAAAGTGGGACTTAACTAATGACCATCACTTACTACAAATTAAAGGAAAATGACACACACACACACTACCAAGGTTTGAACCCCTGACCCCCGCAAACACACACACAACCCTCAAACCTTGGACCAACTGAGCTAGCCCCAGTTGGCAAACCATTCATGTTTAAGTTAAGAATAATACTAAACATCTCAATTCAATTTTTAATACTAATTTATGTAGCATTATTACGTGAGTTGCTATTATTTGATTGGTGAATGTTATTAAATTTATTTGTGATAAGTTCTAATATACTAATTAAAAAATAATAAATTATATGTCTGATAATAAAAATTTATGATAATAATTAGGATATATGGCGTCATTCTTAACTTAATTTGTAATATAATTTTTGTTTGCTGTTTCTGTAGGGACACGAAATTAACATCAATAATCTAGACAATATCTAAGCAGGATTCGGTTTCAAGGAAAAAAAAATTAGTGTTTAGTATTGATAATGACCAGCTCCAGTTAGAGTCGGAGCCCATATATTATTTCATGATTGACATGTTAATAGGGATTTTTGGAGATCCCTATCAAGATTTGCTCAAGGAAGTTTAAGACTGGCTTTCAGGGTGGCTGCTTAACGTGGACTATATATAATTTAAGCCTGCCATCAAATAGATTCCCAAAAGGATTTTACGAAGATATAGCAAATCTTTTACGCGTTATTCTCTTGGCTTTTAGACATTGAGCAAATAAATTGGCTGTCCCAACAAATTAACTGATTGGTTTCACATTTGGAAACTATAGATTATGTACTTGTCAAAAAATGTTGTCTCTTTCGTAATGGATATGGTGAGACCCCATGAGGGAACATACTCATTAATGAATTTACATATGTACGTTTTGGGTCGTTGCTTTTGTCGTCAATATGTTTTACCCTTATTAGCTGGTGAGGTTTACAGTGCAGCTTTCTCCTCATTGATTGAAATCTGGGCTGGCTTGTGTGCAACTGTGAGTGCATTTTCACCCCCAAGCCACAATTGAATTATTACCGGAATCTTCTCCTGTCGGTTGAGTTTTTGGAAGACAAGTTTATTAACCACAGTAACTGTATAATGCAGGCCCTTTGGAATATATATGGCTCTTGCATTTATTTATTTTTTGGAAATGCTAATTAAATTTTAGAGAAAATGTAATAAAATTACCTTGTATTTCAACCTTTTTATTACGAAACCCCTTATATTTTAATAAATATGAGAAAACCCTCTTGAATTTGATATTTTATTACAAGAAAACCTTATAATTTAATTATTTTTCAAATCTGACCTTTTCATATACACTAAACTGGAAAAATTAAAATAAAATGACATAATTACCTTTAGTGGATGTTAGATTTAGGTTCATATTACATTTTTTACTTTGTATATGGATATATAGATAACTATTTGAAAACTATTTTATCATTTATGAGGTTATTTGAAAAACAAAAATATTATTTGGAAACTAGTACAGACAATATTTAAATTTACTTTTTAAATCTACTACTTATAAGAGTGATCTTATCATTTCCATCAATTTCTTTAATTTTGATTACATGAGGAGGTCAAATTTTAAAAATTATTAAATACAAGATTTTTTGTAATAAAAAGATCAAATTCAAAGAAATTTTTCCATATTTCTTAAAATACATGGGTTTTGTAAAAAAATTATGAAATACAAGATCATTTTACGATGTTTTCTTTAAGTTTTACCAGAATAATTTTTCAATAAGTGAGAAATTGTTGCGAATTTCAAGATTGAATTATGTAAATAAAAACTGGGGCTTGAACGGAATTTCAGCAAGAAGTCATCTTGTTAATTTGTATTGTAGATGCCAGTACATTCTTACGAAAATCAATTGACTTTAAGAAAAATATGGTTCGACTGCGAAGAATCTTCCACATTTGCGCTTTCTCTTGCTCATATGCATCGATAGCTTAATCATAATTTGTATAATATGGGTGCAAAAGACATAGGAATTACTATAGAGCTAGAGAAAGAAGACATATGTTTAGGCTAATTTTGTGGGAACCAACAGATCATGATATATTACAATGCACAACAAGTACTACAACAATGACTAGAAGGTTTAAGCTAAAGCCATGCAATATTGAAATTCTCCTGACTATGATCAAGGCCCAGTAGAGAAAGACATTCAAGATATATATATATTATATATATATATATATGATTATATAACACGACTAGTTTCAACACAACACAACTCGCTGGGTTATGATCTCAGCACCAACAAATTCAATCTAGCACATAAGCAGCAGCTAGCTCCAAGGCAGTGGCCTATGATCATGATCATGATGACATAAGGCTCAAGAGTCCGATGATCATGTTTCATGGTTCGGGAAATACGACGTCGTTTTTAGTATTCTTGTTGGTGTTTTTAGGAACCGTAGTACCAGTAGTGGTAACTTTTCTACTTCTCCGGAAGACATGAAAGGAAGAAACAAAACCAAAACAGGCAAGGAAAGCAGAAGCAATAGACTTGACTAACCAATCAAACACCATTTTCTTCACTAGTCTCCTTCTGGCCGGAATAACACTCCCCTTTTTGGGCCCCAAATAGTACCCCGATGGCTCAGCTCCGGTCTGCACCACTTCCTTGTAACTGGGCTCGGTCTTGGCCCAATTACCCACTACTCCCTCATTACTTGGCTTTATTATTTTCATCTTCATTGCCATATTTCTCTGTTAACAACTATATATGTAAGACAATATTATTTGGTTATGGTTTTTAATTAGGAGTGTGACAAGAAAAATCCAGTTGGAGGGTGCATGTCTATATGTGTGTGTATATATACACAGGGAAGCAAGTAATATGGGAATGGAAAAGCGTCGTTTGAGCTTCAGTGAGTGAAACACGTGTTGGAAGAATTTGAAGGCCAATTGGGTTTGGTGACAAGGAATTAATATCTTCCATCTATTTTTTATTTTCTTTTTTTTAGTGTCTTTTTGTTTTTTTTTTTTGGGGGGTCAACAAGTGTCTTTTTGTTTCTTTCTCCGGGACAAAGTGAAGCTTTGCAACATTATTGGATAGAACTGCGGCTGATTCGTTATTGTTGTTCGGGTAGTACGAAATTCGTGATATCCGCATATATATGGTCAAGATTGCCCAATCCTAATATTTGGATTTGATCCGACTTTTTCTTAGAATTGTACGTAACGCGCCTTGAATTGATACGTAAAGCTAAAAGTAATCCGACTTTTTATTAGAANACTCCTCCAATTTGAGAGTGGCGAGCTGTACAAAATTAGTAGATTTGAGTTTTACGTAAATAAGTTTGAATCAAAATCAAATTGACCCATAAAATGATAAAATAATGAGTTGATATTTTAAATTGAATGACAACGACTCAATTAGTAAATGAATAAAATTTAGGTCAAACTATATGTGACCCAAATGCGCTGCGTAAAAAACCCATTATTTATTATTATCTTATCAAAAAAAATAATTATGGATTAGAATTTTTCTTATTCTTTTGAACTTTAGTATTCCTTTTCTAAAGGGGTGTATGTACCCTTAAATTAAGAGAATGACATCAAGTACATAAGCAAACACACAATCCGAGCATTATTCTGTCCAAACTATATTGTGCAGAAAAAAGAGAAAAATTGCACTAAGGTAGTGTTTGGCTCGTGGAATGGAATTAGAATGGTAATGGGAATCATAATGGAATGGAATTAGAAAAAGAATAGGAATAATAATCCATTGTTTGATTAAAACTTGAAATAGTCTTGGAATGGAATGGAAAAAATATTCGGTTGGCAAAAATGCCCTTATTTTTAGATATTTTGAAAGGACAAAATAGGAAAAACTGAGTATTAAATTTTTTGTAAAATGATGGAATTCTAATTCCATTAGTAGTAGAGTGGAATAATAATTCCACCATTTAATATAATTGTAATTCTATTGGAATCACAATTCTTTTGCTAAAAACACAACCAAACAAAAAAATGTACTTTCTTTTAGAATCATCTTTCCATTCTAAGGTTGATTCATTTGAACCAAACATGACCTAAATGTTGTGGTGCAACATTATCGAGGAATAGGAGACTAACATCACCTATTTAGATTTATTTGCTAATCCGTAACAGAGAGCAAAAGGAATGAAAAGATGGAAAATATTTTCTTTCATTTGTATGAAAGGGAATCAAAACGTATTTCTAATACTTTTACTCATAAAAATCCAAAAAACTTACAAAAATACAGAGGTTAGGCTTTTTAAAATTTTTGTACTGTTTTTATTAGAAAAGTATTACTTTTTAAATTTTTTTAGGAAAATAACATTTTTAAAATGGTTACTGATTACCAGTTTCTGAAAATTAGTTACTGGTTATCAATAATAAAGTTACTACTTACCATGAAAATTGGTTACCGATTACTATTTTAAAAATGATATTTTTCTAAATATTTTTTAGAAAATGGTATTTTTCTAATAAAAACTGTATCATACCTTTTAAAAAATACAAACTACCGTATTTTTAAAAAAAAATTCTAAAAATGCCGTACAATGTCTAATTTCCCTAATAAAAACTTTTTTTATTTATTATTTCTCTTATTCCCTCTATTCCCTTTACACAGAGTCATTGATTATGGATTCATGAACATGACCAAAGTACGATTGAGCATTAATAATGCTTGTAGATTTTTTATCTATATTAGACTATAAAGCAATGCTTTATATACTTGTGACAAGATTAATTTTTATTTATATCATATTGAGTTATAGTTACTATGTATGTGTATTGAGATTTATTTGGTTTGTATTTGACTGTTGTATTTAGTACATATTGTTATTTTAATGTTGCATAACATATATATGAATTTTATGTATAATATATGTCAATGAGTTTATTTTATTTAATTAAAATTAAACAGATTGGCAAATCATGTCCATTTAACTGACATGAATAAAACCCTTTCACATAAACAGGCTAAATAGGTAATATATTAAACTTGCCACTTTTGGTGCGCAGCATTGTATTATATTGTAATGTATTTTGTTGGGTTATATTATATAATAGTATTCTATTACAATATTATATTTAGTTTTGCATTATATTAAGATGTTGCATTAAAAGTTAATTTTTGAAAATACCACTTTTAAAAGTTAATTAGAAAAATACTATTTTTAAAAAATTATTTAGAAAAATACCATTCTAAAATTATCACTTTTAAAAATTTATTTAGAAAAGTACCATTTTTTATAGGGATATTGTGATATGAGAGAAAGGAAGGAGATAGAAAGGGATGAGAGAGAAATTAAAGATAGAGAGTATTATATAATACTATGTTATGATACAATATAATACAAGACTTTTTTCTGTATTAGATAATACTCTTCCAATTGTATTATATTTTAATGTCGTATTAAATAGTACAATAAAAGAACACAATCAAACATAATACTATGTTTAATTAATACAATATAGAGTTCTTATATAGTGTACCAAACATGACCATATTCATTATTAGTGAAAAAAAAAAGGAAAAAAAAAAAAAAAAAAACTGAGGCTTACATTTACACTACCCATTGTCCTTTTCAAAATAAGCACTTACATAACCATCACTAGTGAATCGGATTGATTAGGCCTGATAGGCCGAGGGAACTCGAAGAAAGATATGCCTCGAGTGTTGGCTCAATCTTTGAGGATGTGCGTTCCTTGTCGGTTTTATTTACTTAATGCGCACAACTTAGCTAGTTGGGCCATTTCTTTCAATAGAATAGGTGTTATTAACCTCTCTGAGCTTCCGGCTGTCGTTTGTAATGACTCTAAATCCTGGCCTTGAGACTGGTTTTTTTTTCCCTTTTTGGTGGACTTGTTAGTCCTGGCTAGAGGTGGCAAAACGGGTCGGACCGTCATTGTGGTCCGCGGGCCAGCCTGGCCCTAAGGGTAGGGCTGGGCTGGGCCTATATATCTAGGCCCGCCGGGCCGGGCCGGGCCGGCCCGGCCCGGCCCGGTCCGCCAAAATAATTTTTTTTAATATTTTTTAAAAAGTATTTTAAAAAGTATTTAAATATAAAACTTTTTCTAATACTTATAAATACACATTCCTTCACTTTGTTTTTCATACTTTCAAATTTCAATCTAATTCTAAATAATTTTCTTAAGATTTTTATTTTAAACTTTTTTATCAATTTATATACTTTTAGCTTATTTAATTATTTATAAATTTTTTTCTGAAAAAAATATAACGTATTATTTATATATTTTTATACATTTTATTTTTAAATTTCTAATAATTTTAACTAATTATACAAATAACAAACTTATTTTTAAATTTTTTTTACAAATTTAGGCTAAAAACGGACTGGCCCGGCCCGGCCCGCATCGGCCCTCCTACGAGCCCGTCCGGGCCGGGTTCAATTTTTGAAATCCCGGGCCGAGCCGGCCCGACCCGCTTTCTTTGACGGCCCGGCCCGTTTTCCTTCCTAAGCCCGCTTTGCCCGGCCGGCCCATTTTGCCACCTCTAGTCCTGGCTATATTTGCCCTTGTTTGATGAACACAGCTCTTTATAAAGATAAATAAATAAATAACACACTTATATACATCCAGAATCATTAATGGCCAAAATTATAATTTCGCAGTGCGCAATTTCGGCACATAACTAAAATAAGAAAGGAAATCATAGAGACAAACAAAAGTAATCATATTTAAGAAAATAAATTTCAAGCTATTAATGTTACTTGCTGAATTTGTGATCTTGTCTAAGTTGCTATGGAGACATTTTTTTGGGGGGAAGGTTTTAGGGAATGTCATCTAATTTCAATCTTATACGATTCCTGCAAGAAATTTGTCACAAAATTAATTGAAATAGGTAATTTTGGCGGCGAAAGGTGATTTTAAAAGCAAATGTGTAACTCTTATGGAACTCTAGTAATAATTGTATCTATTGTTAGGATATGATACTGTATGTGCCTCTCCCTAATCCTTAGTACAACACAATATGATCTCAACTTTCACCAATAAATTGTTTACTGAATGCAATTTGATATTGTATCGGATCGGCTATTCAATGTAGTTTTATGAATGAAGTTTCCTTTCTATTAAAAGAAGAGATGTTTATAGTAAAATCTAGACTATTAACTTGTAACTTATGATTTCTTTTTTCTTTTCTTCTTTCAGAGGTAATTTTAATTCCTGATTCACCAATAAACACATGATAAAATCAGCTATTAGATTAGGTACACTTCTAATAATAACCAATATTAATATTGCTGTACGTCTAGCAAGTGTTCCTCACGAGCCTTAATTACTTTTTTTTTTTTAACAGACGTATATTCCCAAATTTTCCTTTTTTAATTAGTTAATTGCTAGTTTTTTTGGCAGGAAATTCTAGACAAAATCTCTCCTACCTGTATGAGTATTTTTTTTAAATCAAAGTTGTAAGACCTTTTTCAATTTGCTTATTATAGAAATACCCACATACAATTATGTTCTCTTTCCACTAAAAATTGAAAAACAACGTAAAAGCCTATTATCATTTTAAAAAAAAGGAATAAAAAAGGGAAAGAAAATTGTATTGTATTATTTGTTTTCCCCATAAGCAACTGCAACTTTAAGAGCAGTACGTAACAAAGAGAACTCGAACCTGAAAAAAACAGTACTTTCTCTTTATTTTCTCTCATTTGCTAATCCTTGCGATGAATCCCAAACAAATACTTTTTTCTTTTTTTCTTTTTTTTCTGGGCTTTCACATACCTATTTAATGATTTAAGAGTACATCTACTCCAAAAGACGAATTAGACTTATTTGAAGAACTTGCTTTTTTATGTACATATACCAATGGGAAAGCAAACAAGATCCAACCAAATTAAAATCAAATAGAATTAGTAGGATTTTTGTTACTTGCTTTAGAGGAAGCTCCGTAATTACCAATGCCAATGACGAGAAAGCCATATGTTTAACTTCTTTTTTTTCAAAGGTAAAGGATATGGGATTTGCAAATTCAAATCAACCTTCACCATATAATTACCTTTCTCAAATCAAATTCAGCATCATTTTTAAAACTGCAAATTCAAGAGTAAACCCAATCTTAAACTATAATAATAGATCCACCAAAAACATATGAAAGTCACAGATAAAGGAAAAAGTCCACTTAACCAAAATAAATTCGATCCTTTCATTGTAACTCCTAAGCATATCCGAGATGAGTTTGGCTAAAAAGGAACTTTGTGGAAAAAAAATTTGTAGTGGTTCGAAGAAGACAGAGCAAAACAAGTATTTTTCTCCTTTTTTTTTTTTTTTTCAAGTTTTGTTACCGTGTATTGAAGTGTATGAGAAATACTAGATGGTTATTTTATTAATCACCATTTATTTTCATCAAAGCTCTGAAAACTGATTCTACAAGTAGGAGGGATTTTGCCGTTCTACACTAGAAGCTCCTGTTTTTTGGCTTACAAAACAGTTTCTGGTTACCACTAACATTGAAGACTACAAAAGACACTACATACTGCTCTCTTGATCTGTATTTAAAATTAAACCTCTTTTCAAATTTTGGTGCAGTAATGCGATATTTTCATCAAAATATTCTAGACTAATTTATTAGTTTTAGAGCTTTTTATATGTTTTTTTTTTGGGGGGGGAAAGAATAAGACCTGAAACAGAGACACAAGTTGAAGTGTCAAAATTAGGCATGTCTAAGATTTGTGTTTAATATATATATTCAATGTATATATATTACGCAAAGCTTTGCTATTTTCTGACTAGTAATTCACAATATATGAATTAATAATCATCAATATATTCATTTAAGTAGACAGAAGAACGTTCTTGGACATTTCCTTGAAGCCAAAAGATTGTTTTTGTAAGGATGGTGGGGACGAGAGAGTAGCTACTCCAATATTCTATGAAAAAAAAAAAATGTACCCCCAATATTCAAACTTCCACTTTAGGCTTTATGCCAGTAGGGACAACGAGACAAGACAAGAGTAAAAACTCCTAAATATTTTTTCTAAGGGATAACTGCAAAAAAAATATCCTGAGGTTTAGGTATTCTGTAATTTAAATTCTGAAATTTGGACTCTGCAAAATAATACTCTGAAATTATGAATTTTTAAAAATTAATATCATGAGCTGACTTTTTGAATAATTTTAATTGATAAAATGCAATAATATCTTCAAAATTAAGAAGAACAATAAGGATTAATTTAGTTTTAATGAATGATATTATTATTTTTTGGTTGTTAAACTTGGCCAAAAAATCTGTCCAGGGTATGAATTTTCAGAAATTCTTAATCTCAGGATATTATTTTACAGAGTCTAAATTTTAGTTTAATTTACAGAATACTCAAACTTAAGCGTATTTTTTTATAATTCATCCTTTTTCTAAATGTATTGTTGCACCATATTTATCTCATCTATCAGAAGATTATTTTTGTGAAAATAATTACAGCTTGCGTTAGATATAAACCCTATTAATAATTGGATCAACATATAATTTAGTCAGCCAGTTAAAATTTCGTGCTCCTTTCCAAGTAGTCAATAAATTAATTTTGTGCGTTGAAAACATGCCAATTTCTTGTGTCTTATTTCTCGATGTATAGACATGCATGTGCGTGACTCATTGATTACACAATAACTGGGGATCAATGTATGCAACAACCACCTAATGACTTAATGCTTACGATCGAGTGATGACATTGATGACGACATCATAATGAGTTAGAGTACTACATTGGATGAGGAATAATTATCTTTTCCAGTTGAAAATTAATAATCAAAGTATCCGCTTTAAGCTTTATGTTAATTTACTCGTGCTTGTTATTTGCAAATAAGAAGATTCCATTAAGACTTATGAGACTCACATGTCTACTAGTAGTGAGAAATCAACTGCGTGATTAATTAATTAGGAAATTGGTACACAAATTTCCATTTTGGTTTTCATTTTCTTTAATTAAGTTTAGGAAATTAAAGATGATGGTTTTCGATTAAACAATGTTTTTTTTTTTTCAAAAGGTAAAAATAAAAAGAAGATTCCGTACTTAACATCAGAGATACATGAAAATTATCACTAAAATACCTTCCGTTTTAAACAAGTGTGGAAAAAAATCTTCTATTTTTATAAATTCAAAATAAGTACCTTTTATTTAAGAGAAATTATCACTAGAATATCTTATTTTAAAAAAAATGTGAAAAAAATCATTGTATTATTAAAAACTCAAAATAAATACCTCTATTTGAATTATTATAATATTTGCTACTTTAGACTGGTCAAAAGCTTCAAAAAAATTAGTAAAATTAATACTTTACTCCTTATTATATTATTTTAATGCATACACCACATTTAAAAATGAAAGGAGATTAAATACATATAGTCTAAAATCTCTTAAAAATAATTTAAAAAAATTCCTCTATAATTGCTACTTGCTACCTTTGACAGAAAAGAAATTTTTTGTCACTTTCAAAATATCTGAAAATTTTAGATTTCTTTTTTCTTTTTTTTAATCACTTTTAAAATTTCTAAAAATTTTATATTTTCTTTTCTTTTCTTTTCTGGACTTGTGCTGCAACTACGGAAGGAAAAGTTTTTTTTTGGAAAAAAAAAAAAGAAGTTTTAGACCATATGTATTCTCTCTCCTTTTATTTTCAAGTGTGGTGTGTGCCTTAAAAAACAATATAATATAAAGGGTAAAATTTTAATTTTACTAATTTTTTGCTACCTTTGACTGGTCAAAGGTAGCAAATAATATGATAATTCAAATAGAAGGTATTTATTTTAAATTTTTAATAATATAAGGATTTTTTCATACTTTTTTAAAATAAATGGTATTTTAGTGATAGTTTCCCTTAAATAGAATGTGCTTATTTTGAATGTCGAAAAACACAAGGTCTTTTTCATGACTTTTTTAAAACAGACGGTATTTTAGTGATAATTTCACACATATATATAGCTATATTTACCTTAAATCCTGAACTACCTATCCTTCCTTTCACCGTTTTCGCTCATTTTTCTTTCTAATTCATCTTCCACCATTGACTTAAAATAAATAAAAACAAAAAAGACAAAAAAAAAAAAAAAGAGCTCCAAAGACGGCAAAAATTTATTAATAAGTTTTTTTTTTTTTTTAAGGGAAAAATTTACTACAAAGTTATGAGTTGAGAAATACTATTTTCAGAAACATGAGATGAGACATAGCTCCATGGACTATATTTTCCATTTTCGAGCTACTAATTTCTACAGTTTTCATGTACGGACAATTAAATATGTTATTACATTCAATATTTGTTATCGTCCATCTGTTACATCCAAGACTGTTGATTTGCATTGGTAGATCTCACACACCAATAGTCGAAGGGTCACGATGGATCTCAAACTGGCGTCTTTTTGTTCAGACATGGTATATTCCGTTATCTAGTGCGAGCGACAAGCTCACGATTCTCATTTCCCTCCAATTAAATTATGCAATTTAGTCCGTTCTTTTTGTTTTTTTTTTAAATAAACAATTTAGTCCTTTCATAGAGGGTAAAAAAATGAAAAAGCTATTAAGATAAGTGGATCATTGACTTTAATACATGAGTAGTTACATTGATTGTTAATTTCCCAAACAAATTCATCCGCGTACGTATTTAGAGAAATGCGAACACCACTTTTTTTCACTTTTCAATTTCACTACTTCAAAATCGAGCTCGGCTAATTTATTTCACCTTTAACTAATATATAAAAAGAAAAAAAAGAAAATTGGGTGGATGATAAATTTTTTAAATTGATTTAAGTTGATGTTTATATTTTGAAAATTATAACTAAATGTCTTTTTTTCTTTTAATTTCAGTGGTAGAATATGTTGCATTTTTATTTTTGTCATTAAGTGAGATAAATATTTAGTTATAATAGTTGGGCGCGTCTATAGTAGGGGCGCCCTACGTAGGGCCCTGTCTATTCACCGTTGGATGGGAATCTGTATATAAATAGATTCTCTACAGATTCCCGTTATTCCCCACAGATTCCCATCCAACGATAATTAAGGCATGACCCTACGTAGAGACGCTCCTACCGTAGCCATCCCCTAGTTATAAACGTTTAAACTTAGTATTATACCGAATTCTGGACTAAAAATGATCAAATAACTAGTAGAAGTAAAAGATAAAATTTACACATGAAATATTGAGAATAAAGAATGAAAAAAAAAAAAAACGTAAACCTGAGACTTGCTAGGACAGAATTTATTATTGTTCTTTGAAAAAAAAAAAAAAATAGAAAGAAAGAAGAAGAGAATCTTAGAAGGAGGAAGGGGGAAAAAAAAAAAAGAAAGAGAAGAGAGAAAACAATTAACAAAACAATACACATGAAAAATATGCATATTGGTAGCCAGCTAAGCTATTACCGCATGGTGGGTATTTGGAAGATTTGGTTCAGCTTCATCGAACGACTCGTCGTTTTGGCTCGTGGAAGGCCGCCAACGCCGCCGACGGCGGCATGGTGGGCTTCTCAAGGACGCGGACGGCCGCGCCGGCGAGAGACAATGAAAGCAGTAGCAAGAGAGTGAAGTATGTGATCAAATATCATTCTTTTGACTGATCTTCTTTCGGCCGGAAAAACACTACCTCTTTTGGGCCTAAAATGAGGTTGTTGTTGTGTCTCCTCCGGGCCCATTGTGCCAACCGGGTTCACCTTCCTTGCCATTTCTGCCTCAATAATTATTATTTTCTCTCTCTCTCTCTCTAACTTTGTTTTTTGGTTACGAATATTTCTCTCTCTAAATGTGTTTGTGGGGGAGAGGTTAATAAACAAACAATAAATAATAGTCTGTTCCCAAATATTTTTGGATTGGCCAAATATTTGATAAACATAAAAAGAAAAACAGGCCAATGAGAGGAATGCTTGGGTGTTAAGATTCGACGAGTCAATAATTGAATGACACGTGTACCTCAAACTAACGCTTTCGAGTTGTAGTAGTGAAACCAGATTTTGGGTTTGACAATTTTGTTTTGTGTTCCGGTTTTTTTTTTTTTTGGATTTTTCGATCTAAAATAAATCTCATATTTATGTACTTTATGATAATTGGGGTTGATTATGGCAGATAGGATAATGTCTTTATGTGCTTACGCAATCTCAAAATTGATAAAATAAAAAGTAATATTACGCATTTTTGACTCTTTGACTTTGACACGTTATGGAATTGGAATGGAAGCTTCTGGGACATTTCTGGATATGTTTATAGTACCTAAGCATGAGCTAGTGTGTAAACTTCAGAATACCGTTTCTAGAAAATGGACTGAAAAGTAAGTGTTGCAAAAAATAATTTTTTTGAAAAAGTATCACTTTTTTTTAACGGATAGAATAATACACGAGGCAGCGTCACTATTGTGATACTCATAGAAAAGCCATTGTCCACAGTAGTGAAACTTAGGCCATATACAACGTTTTTAGAAAAGAATTGGAAAAATAGTGTGAGCTTTGTTTTTTCATAAATCTGGTACCCTTTTTCTAGAAAAATACCACTTCTAAAGTTTTAGAAAAACACCATTTTTTAAAATAGTAACTAGTAACTGATGACCAATTTTTGGCACTAGTAATTAGTAACCAAAGATATTTATAACTAGTATATAATTGATAACTGGTAGCCGATAACTAATTTTCAGCCACTAGTAACTAGTAACTATTTTAAAAATGGTATTTCTCTAAAACCGTTTTTGAAAATAGTATTTTTATTTAAAAAGGTGGTAGAAAAATTTATAAATACCCATTTTTAAAACTATATTTTCATAAATACCCTTTTTATTTTAATTTCATATATACCCATTTTTATACCTTTTTTTTTTAGAAATGTAGACCACCACTGTTTTACACATGAAATATGGTACCATGGTACATATTTCATGCATTAAATGTATACCGTAGTCTACATTTCATGAATAAAAATTACACTAAAAATTAGCACATATTTTAAAATGTGTTCCATTCATATTTTACACATGAAATGTGTACCTCATGAATAAAATTTACATTGTAAATATAGACCATTCATATTTTGCATATGAAATATGGACCATAAAAATGGGTATTTCTGAAAGAAAAATTAAAAATGGTTGTGTTTTAAATAAGTTTTAAAAAATAGGTATTGGGCATAATTTTCGTGTTGGAAAAAAAATCTGACCCAGCATAATTCTGTATTTTTTTTTTTTTGTAGGTAAAGTGTTAGAAACCCTTCAAAATACTCCTAAAAAAAGTCATTTATTACTCGAAGCAAGGTGAAGTTCCCTTGCCAGAGGTTGCTTTTGCGTTTAGCATGATTAGAATTTGGACTGGGCCATGCCCAAAAGACACCGGCCCAAGAACTAAAATGTCGGTTGTTTGGTTTGCACTAGAGCACAAGAACAACAACAGCAACATTGGAGAGAGGAAGACGAAGTAAGAAGCAGGGTAGAGAGCAGTGTTTGGTTGCGAGAGTAGGAAGGAGATAGAGATGAAACTAACGTGGAAGAACAAGAACAAAGACAACAAGAAGCGGCCATTAGGGGCCTTATCGGTATACCCAGACCTCCCTTTCGACCAGCAAAACGACAAAGCCGAAGCTAATACGACACTGCCCCACCAAGAAAATGGTGATGACGACTCCAACAAAGGCCGCGCCGACGTCCCTGCTTCTGATCAGCCCTTAGACTCTTCGGACGTTAAGAGACTCGCTGAGACCTTCCAGGCTCAGGGAAACAAGCTCGCCGAGGTAACCCACTTTTCTTTCTATTTATTTATTTATTTTTAAAGAACAATATTGTTGGTGTAGAAGGCTTGAGTTTTGTGTTGAAAATTCATTGTATTGAGTTAATTCCTTAATGGGTTTTTGATTATGAGGAAAATCGAGAGTGATAAAGGAGTATGTGAATGACAGTCAAGCTAATTTTCCAATATTGATACTGGTGGTTGTTGGAATTTTCATTAATCAGTCTTGATTCGGTTCATGACATTTCAGAATTAGTAATCCGTAATGAAGGAATCATAACGGTAAAAAGATTAGGAAATGAATCAAAAGGAAAAAAAAAATTATGGTCTTTTCTAAATTTCGCTAGTTAGATGAGGGAATCATAAAGTCTGGTAATGGTATCCTAAGTGTGTAATTAAACTCATGAATGGATGGAGAAAGGAAATGCTTTCGTTATGTTCATACCTACTATGGTTCACTACGGGTTTGTAAACATGGACTTAGTGTATTGTGAAATGCTTTTGAATGTTGAACAAGAATTTGTCTCTGTTTTGATTCTAAACGGAGATAGTGATAAGTGATAGTGTTTTTCAACTTCTGATGATTTTCTTTCTGTATGGTTTAGTGGCATTTTTCTCATAGCACATTTGTTTTTGAAGGCTGGGAAGTACCGTGAAGCATTGGGAAAATGGGAGACTGCTCTTACTTTGATGCCTCAGAATGCAACTTTACATGAACAGAAAGCACAGATTTTACTTGAAATTGGAGATGCATGGAGTGCTTTGAAGGCAGCTTCTCGTGCGTCCTCATTCTACTCATTCCCTTTGTGATTATGTATTAGACTTTTTCTATTTGACTTTTTTTTTATTTGCAATGCTTTACTGCTTGGTGGTTTCATACAAGTGATATGACAATTCGAACCTTTTTTATTCTCTTGGGTTTCATCAAACACATTCTTTGAGTTTATGTTTCATATGCTTTAACAGTTGCATTCATCATCTCATTCTTCATAATTTATTATTATTCCGAACTTTCTGCACTTTTTTTTCTTTTTGTTTTCCATGTTATGTTCGTGCTTTAGTTTGGGTGTTCCAGAAGTGATTTTGTGTTACTACATATGTTTTAAACTGTGAAGTTCTTGATATGCTTACAACTTTATATTGAATGTTCGTATTGGCAGGGGCTACTGAATTGGAGCCTTCATGGGCTGAGGTACGTTACACCTTTAAATTACAAGTGTATCTACAGATTGTCATCTAAGCCAAATCTTCCCTCGTCATCATTTAACCAAAAGAATCATTTAGACCATTTGTCATCCAATAAGGCAATCAAACCACAAAGGTCGAGTGTCTTAAAAAAAATAAAAATAAAAATAGAAAAAGAAAAAAGGCAATCAAGTCTATTGATGCCAGTTGCCCTGGGAGAGTCTTTTGTCAAGGTGCCTTTTGCTCTTTGGTGTGCCTTGGCCATGGCTTTTTCCCGGCAAAGTCACTACTTTTTCTGCTTGTGATACCTTTTAGCATGTTTCATTAGTATTCCACAAAGAAAAGAGGAATTTAACCGTTTAGTTGCCACTCACTATAGGTGGTCTATAGAACATAATATAGAAGCTGATTGGCATTTGTTTCTCCCATCTGCAAGTGGTGTTAATTGATGATGATTTAGTGGTGTCAGTTATTTTTTTCCATTTCCCTTTTGAGGTGTTGAACAATTCCTATTATAAACTACTTCTCTTACCTAGTAAATAATTAAGACACTAGTTTGTCAACATCTTAAAGTGACGAATTTTTCTTCCAAAATTTGCTATATCAGGCATGGATCACCCTTGGCAGAGCACAATTGAACTTTGGAGAGCCTGATAGTGCTATTCAAAGCTTTGATAGAGCATTAGCCATCAAGGTACTGTTTCAAGTATTTCACTCATTCTCAAAGCTTTTTCTCGTCTTTGATCCTAGTTCTGCTCCATTGAGTTAAATAGGTCTTTATTACTGTGTTTTTAGTTCCTCATTTTGACAAAGAAAGTTACTTATCAGCAGAATCCTAATAAAAAGATTGGGACTATTTAAACATGGCGGAAAATCAAGTTTTTTTCGTGTCAATTCCTAGAGATACGTCTCCTTATGTTCCAAATTAAGAATATTTTACACTTCAACCCGAATCTTTCATTTGCTGCAGCCTGATTCCAAGGAGGTTCAAGATGACAGGAGTACCGCATTACACCTTGTAAAGAGAAGGAAGCAGCTCCATCTATCAGGCTTAAGTTCTACTACAAATCGTTACGTTGTTGGTGACAAGTCCGAAAGTTCTTGAAATGGTATGAAAAGATGATAGATTTCCTTTTTCTTTTCTGGGTAGCATTAAGCCCGTAAAAGGGGGAACTTTTTTGTTGTGAATATGCTACAAGGATATTGAAAATGAAATAGGAAATGGTGCTTGTAAATGGTTTTAATTGCCTATGCTAAAAGGTTGTTTTTGCTTAATGGCATATACCTCCTGATTGATCAATTTAATGTACTGTCTCCGAATTTCGGAGACATGGATAAGTGCCTCTTCTCGGGCAAACCCATGTGATATGATTCTTACCACCTAAAGTGACAAAAAATTAAATGGCATCAATTAACGACTTGTAAGTGACTAGATTCTACCTCCATTCGTGTGAATTTATGATTCCATGATCATTATCATGATGAATTTAAATGTTTTTTTTTTGAATAATTTTTTCGAAAGGATCCGAAATAATTTTTTTTCTTTTATTAATAGTTTCCAACACTTACAGGAAAAAAAAAAAAGAACAAATAAATATGTTTCCAATACTATGGGTCTGTTTCGACCAAAAGATTGCTATTTTTTTTTTCAAAGAGATAGCCTTTTTTTAAAAGGGAAAAATGTTATTTTATAATTATGAAAAATAAAAACATTATACTGATTCATATCAAAATCAAAGTGACACTCCATTTCAAAAAAAAAATAAAAAATCAAGTGTTAAAAAAGATTAAACATTGGACCATAAATAATTATATTAACTCATTTTGAAATTAGAAAATGAAATTTACATCCCTCCACTAATCATATTTGATAAAAAGTTGACGTTGATGGTTCATATTTAGCAAATTGACTTTTTTAGTATCATTTTGGAAAATGATTTTTATAGTAAGAAATAATCATTACGAAATTGTCCTTCTGTCATTTTATGTTTTGTTACTGGTAGTCACAATTTTGTGACTGATGGTCACAGTTTATTTTATATCATTATAAATATTATGAGCTTTTGAAGATACGTACAGTGTTATAATTTTGAGATTGATCACAATTTTTATGACACCTTTTTCCGAATATGTTTTAAATTATTACATCAATCACAATTTTGTGATTGGTAGTCACAGTTTGTTTTTCTATATCGTTACGAATAATTGAGATAATTTATATTTTAATGTAACTAAGGGTCACAAAAGATAGAGAGCCTCCAACTTGATTTGTTTAGTTAAACATAGTTAATTTTTCACCAAACATTATTTTATGTCATTATATTTATTAATAGTCATATATATGTTACCCATAATCTGTGTTACTTATAGTAACAAAATTCTTGATAACCATAAAATTTGTGACAATTCGTAAATTTAAACATTTTATATCAGTATTCACATGATTTATAAATTAAAGTCATACAATTTATAACGATCCAACATACACAAAATTGTCATTGTCACAAATTAATCAAACACACGAAAACACATAAAATCAGTCCCAAAATCCATTAGAATC
Source organism: Trema orientale (assembly GCA_002914845.1). Classification (NCBI taxonomy): domain Eukaryota; kingdom Viridiplantae; phylum Streptophyta; class Magnoliopsida; order Rosales; family Cannabaceae; genus Trema; species Trema orientale. The sequence goes on along the minus strand of JXTC01000073.1, from coordinate 372,985 downwards.
CACAAATTCAGTCTAAAATCATTCCAAAAACACACAATATAAACTCAGTATATCCAAATCCAACAAAAACAACTCCAAACTACTCCATTATAGAACTTTTCCTAGCATCAAAATATTGATTGTTATGAACTATCCAAAGCTCAAGAACAAATAACAAAGCGGAAAATCTATTCAACTGAAAATAGAGATTATATTTATACACAAAACGAAACGAGAGCTCCACGAATAGGGGTTAATAGAGTTTGAAACTGGAGAGAAATTTGGGCATTCCTGAGCTGGCTCCTTGGCGATTTGGATAGTGAGCAATCTTGCCTTTGTGAATAGAGAAAGAGTAGCGGGTGACCTATGCCTCAGATGAGCTAGGGATTGAGCAATCTTAATATTTGAATAGGATCCATAGATGGGTTATTCAAAGAATAAATGGGTTTTTCAAAAAAAAAAAAAGGTTGATGGGTTTGGAAGCAGGTGATGGGGTGACCGAGTTTAAGGTTATTCACATGAGAGGTATTTTGGACTTTTTATTATATGGGGAATACTAAAAATGTTATTCTAAAAATGACACTGAAAAAGTCAATTTGCCACAAATATGAACTATTCCCATCAATTTCCCTTTGATAAAAAGTTCTAGTTTCTATTAAAATAGCAATTAATTATTTACAGTATAACAATAAAATAGCTAAATAGTGAAATTTTTATTGACTTTTAAGTTTTTCTAAAATTGCATGGTTTTTCATCCAGAAATATCATTATAATTTTGACGTAAATGAATGTGTTGGTATAATTATTGCTTATAAAAGTTTTTGAATTTATTGCTCCGTATTGGAGGAATACATTCGGGGGAAGTATGTGGAGGAAGAGAAATTTCATTAAATATGCTCTAAATGAGAGCTACTTACAAGCATATGACCCCTTTACTAATTGTTCAAAAAATATGATTCTCTGACCAAAATACCCCGAAGGGCATAGTTTTAATTAATTGGTTTTGAAAAAAAAATCAAAAGAAAAAAAAAAAAAGATAGGAAAGAACATTCTTTGGTGGTTACTCTCTCTTGCTCACTAGTTCAGTCATTCTCTTCTCTCCTCTATTCGCCATTGAAGCTCCTCCGCTCTCTCTCTCTCTCACTAAGTCGAACTTCGAGTTCTCGCTCTTTCTTGCTCTCATCTCTCTCGTGAACGATGAAAAAATTTCTATGTTTAAATGTTGTGGGTATAATTTAAAATAGTTTGTATTTGAGTTTCGAGATATTCTGTAGTGGATTTTATATTAAAAATTAAATTTGGATCAATTTATAAGAATTTTCTGAAAATTTGGACTACTTACTCAAAAAATATCAAAAATTTCGATGTATTTCGATGCTAATTAGATAAAATTCAATATAATTTCGATAAAATGTGTTTTTATAAAGGAATCTGTTGAAATTCAATGAATTTCGATGCATTTCGATGAATTTCGATGTATTTCATAATTTGATGCCATTTTGATGAAGTATGTTTTTATAATGGAATTAGATGAAATTCGATGCTAATTCAATGCTATTTCGATAATGCCATTTCGATGACCATACTCAATTTTTTAGATTCCATTATAAAAATATACTTCATCGAAATGGCATCGAATTTCATCGAAAGTCATCGAAAAATTTCGATGTTCATCAGGGCATCTAGTCTAAATTTCCAGAAATCCGTAGAAATTTACCCAAATTTTATTTCTAATTCAAAATTAATCACAGAATATCTCGAAATTTAAGTACCAACTATTTTAAACTATACCCATTACGTTTCCCTAAGCTTTGATTATTAAAAAAATTATTTAGTTGAGAGAAGTTTGAAGATTAAGAGGAAGCATAGAAGAAGAGAAAGAGAAGAACGAGAAAAAGTGAAAGAAAGCTCGGTCTAAGTTTCGAGGGTAGTTAAGTCTTTTTAGAAGGGTCTAGTCATATTTTTTGAAGTTTTATTAGGACGGTCATATAGTTGTAAATAGGGCTCATTCCGAGCATATTTTATGAAATTTCTCTGGAGGAAGGGAAGCAGCCACCGGCGATGGGTTGGAATGGTTACTTCTGTTTGGGCTAGCTTTCATTTATAAGACAATGTACATTAAATGCCAAGAACTTTTTTCTTTGATTAATGAGATTTTCTTATTGTATAAATGATTTTATTGGTGTTTCAACTATGGGAAAGTTTCATTTTGGATTTTAAGCTTTAAATTCATTTTAGTTTTTTAAGGTAAATTTTGTTTGATTCTTTACAGGAAGATCACATGAAATGCACATACTCTTGTGTATTATTGATTTCAACAAAATATCACATTTTAAACATTTTTAATATGCATTATTGCTTAATGTGTAGCTATTTTTTATTCAATCAATTATTTTTTAATTGCTTCAATTTATGTTTTAATCTCTTTATAGTATTATCTATACTTCTGCATATGAAATAAATATAACAAAAAAAGAGTCCTTTGAAAAAAAAAAATAACGTGAAAGAATTTTATTTGCAAAATAACCATATTTCTTTTATCTTTCTTTTTACATTAGTGTAAAAATAAAATCACTCCATATAAAAGCAAAAATCGCTCAAATCATTTTACAAAAAAAAAATTTGGGCATATAGTTTTCCCTTTCTCTTTACGTCATTTTGCCCAAATACTTGCAGAAAAGCACACATATCTTATGTTAAGGATAAAACGAAACCTAAAAAAAAAAAGGGCCAAAATAAGACTTTTTTAATAGTTCAAAAACTAAAATGACGAAATTTAAAATCTAAGATTAAAATTAATTTTTTTTCTATAATTTAAGGGCCAATAGGATCATTTATCCTTCAAGTAAATATGGGAAAAATTCTTTTCTTACTTTTTATTTTTTTCATTTAGAATGAAATGGACCGAGAAAGTTCATTGAAAAGCAAATTCATGCTAAAAAATGCAGGTTTTTGTGAACGAACATAAGTTCAAAGAGTAATGATGTAATAGCAGCTGTTTCATAACGATTCTCTGCATTTAACATGATGTCTGAGAAGAAACCTTACGCTTTTCATAGCTCTTGAAACATATGTACTTGTATTGTGCAAACTAAGAAACACTTTCAACAATGGCTGTTAAAATGGCCACGCTTCCAGAAATAGCGATTCCATACCCTTCATTTGAAACATTTTTAAGATGGGGGCAAACGTACATATACAGCCTTTACAATCATGTCTTCCATGAGATACGTATCAAAAAAAAAAGTCAGTAAATTGAACTCAGCTTACAACCTACCAAAATATCAGTCCTCGAATTAATGAGGCAAAACGGAATTAATGAGGGGAAAAAAAGGAAAATCATTAGCACTAGGATATACGCCTAGAAAGTGAGATATTACTTGCAGTGACGGTGAAAATGAAAATCTCGTCTTCTATCCCGAAAATGTCTAGTAGTTTCGACCTAAATGCCAGCCAAATTCTCTTCATAGTTCAGAGTATTAACTGCAGTTAACAGCATCTCCATTCCTCCTCCACCGCCTTTACTTTTCCACTTTTCGGAATTCTCATACGTCCTCTTTGCCCTTTTTACTGCCTGAAGTTTTAAATCACATGATCTGCAAAACCACTGTCCCTTTGGAATAGAAGTTCGTTCTGGTTTCATGCAATAGATATGGTATGCATGGTCGCAGCCATCACATAAAACAATCTTATCATCGTCTTTATCAGTAAGGCAAGATCTGCACAAGCAAGAGGGGCAATACCAATCAGGACCATATGATTTTAGCTGCTTTTTTGATAGGCACCTTGTGTGATAGAATCTACTGGGGCAGAAATTGTGACTACATATTTTCAACTTTTCACCGTCTTGTATCTCACATTCACAAATTTTGCAGAGCCCTAAGCTTTTGCTCCTTTCTGATTGTTGAAAGCCTTCATCTGTACCACAGTTTGAGTCATCATCCAATTCATTAAGATTCTCTTCATTTGTACAAGAACTTGCATTACCAACTCCCTTGACCACAGTCTTATTCAGCCTCTCACACACCACGCAATTCTCGTGTGGCGTTTGAATTCCACTGGCTGTGCAAAAGGCACAATACCAACTTTTCGGGGGAATCTCTTGAACAGCTGGTTCAATGCAGGATACATGGTACATCTCTTCACATGAATCACAAACTAGACAGTCCCTACCATCTGCCTTGTCTCCACAGCGCCTACAAGTGCAAGCTCTGTACGCACTACAATCTTCTCCTAGTTCCACCTTAGTGTGAGAGTCAGATTCCCAGGTTGAGAACTGTTTGCAGAACCATGGTTAATAGATTCCTTACAACAAGGATATATCCATTTCAATGCGAAATGATCAACACAAGATGCAAATGAAAAACGAAAAATGAAACAAACAAACAAACAAGAATAATTCCACAGTTCTTCTATAGGTAAGTGACTCTCTAATCTCATCATGACTTCTCATGATTGACACTTCTATGTATCCTAGAAGTTACCAAAAATCTGCTGAGTCCCAAAGAAAAGAACCATACAAGACCAAGACCAAGACCAATACCAAAATTTGTAGTTTAGAGCTATACAAACAAGCTAAATCCCTTATGCAAGGACAAAGCAAAACAGTAAAAAAGGCAGGGTGCTGTGGAATTCTGCGGAAGAGACAGGGTGCTTGGAAGTCTGCAGTTTTGGCCATTTTCTGGGTGCTATGGTTTAGAGAGAAATTCTCGTGTTTTTTAATATAAGATCCAAATATTGTTTTCTGTGGGAGAGAGTTCATGTCTGGGGTCTCTTTGGGTTTCTTCTACCAAAGAGTTTAGGAACTGTCCGTATTTTACTATTTATTGTAACTGGAACAATGTGGCTTAAGTTTTTGTCTATTTCTTGTAGCTAGGAGGAGGAACCCTAGTCCTTTGCCTAGTCTATTGTTTCTTCTCCTTAATAAAGCTTCATAGTTTCTTAATAATTATTATTATTAAAAATAAAAAAAAATATAAATATATAAAAAATAAAAAAATAAAAAATAAAAAATAAAAAGAAGAAGAAGAAGCAAAAGAGTAAAAAAAAACAGAAAAGAAAACTCGGGGATTTCTAGTTTAGCTGATGGTAATGAAAACCTGATATAAGAGTGGGATCTGAGAGGCTGCACGAGTTTCTTATTTGAGCAAAATAGAAATGACGCTTCAGATCAGTTGTCCATCTTTAACAAAATCAAAATGTGACAGCATAAACCATGATAGACTGATGGATGGTATCAACTGCTTATTCAACTGTTTTCCTGAGTTTTTAATTCCCAAAGCATCATCAATTCTTGTCTTATTATCGAAATCCAGTTTACTTCATTCTGCACTGTAACTTTTCTAATTCCTTTACCTTCTCTTTTCAATCTTCTAATGTTCTGTGAACTAAATCCCCAACTTTGAGACAAAATAAATATCTTTTTGAGACAAACAAGTCAAATCGTAAAGTCATAAACAGGTTGGAGATAGTTTTCTAGAAGAATGCAAAAGTGAAAAAGGAAAAAAAAAAGAAAAAAAGGTATGTAATTGAATAACATAAATGGCAATATCCTCAAGGTTCTTACCTGCTTATTGTAGCAAGATCTTGAAATGTCGGAGAGGTTTTTCGCAATAGAAACCATCTCAGCACCAACTTCTTGAAGCTTTCCCCATACCTGGACAATAGCCAAAACAACGTGTGAGCTTCGTGAAAAAAATACTACCACACGGTAATGTATACATGAATATAATAATCCTCAAGTTACATTAAAATGACCATGCAATAATTTAGGCAACATAAAACAACAAATGTGAAAATAAAATCATACTACTGACTTTTCTAGCAACTTTAACAGAAGCACATATATTTTCAGCAACTATGGACCGGAACTTTGATTTCAGAGTTCATTTGCAAAGCAGAAGACAGAACAGTAGCAATCTATAACCATACAGATGCACAAAGACATCATGAGAACAAAGAAAACAAAAACATGAAAACAATATATCAAAAGAATCACATGTCAAGAATTTAGAATCTTGTAACTTTCAAGTGTTCTTTCCTCAACACACTGCACTGAGTTTCAGAGTAGATGTAAATCTATTTATCACAATGTGCGAGAAAAGTACTGGTTAAACAAATAACAGAAAATTTAGAGGTCGGGGAGATGTTTTAACAAAGTAAATTATCCTTTAAAATCATCAAAGAAAAACACCTCTCCAAGTACATGAAACACTTGACCTAGACATTACATTTTTTAGCATAGACATCATGTCATGAGCAAATTTTTGAAATTCAATCAATGAATATTCAGCAATGGAAAGGACATCATTAACTACACAACATTAACCCCAACTTGCCTGTTGAATATCTGAAAGGAAAAGCAAAGGAGTATTGTCATAAACTCCATCTTTCATCCTAGAGTTTATAAGCGTAAAGTCAAACAATTTGTCTATCTTAGCCCCTTGAAAATTTTCTAACAATAGCTTGCAGAGTGAGGTAAACTTTTCCGATATTAGAACATCGAAACAAGCATGACGGCACATGTCGGTGACTGAATGATGATTTAAGCTATCTAAATGTCCATTAGATACAACACCAACATGCCCACTAGCTTCTTTCTGAAATCCGTTTAAGAGATGTAGTGATGAAGTGCACGTCCGTCTATTCTCATCGTGATAATCATACTCCTGTAAAATAACCATAAATGAAAACAACAAAAACATAAAAAGGATTCAAAAGGAAATTACTGGCTCTAAATGTCACAAGTCACAACCATGAACACAAACCTTAGCTCTAGCTACACCATCAAAATCTGGACAGAATTCAAGTGCATCTCGAATGCATCCTTGCATACCACCTTTGTCGTTGCTTAATGACTGATACATATGTTCCAAAACAATTTTCGAGGGCCTCTGTGAACAATCACCTAAACCATCAGAACGGATGCGGATTTGCTCACAAGAATTATTTTCTATGACTACGCCTCGTGGCTCTTTTAAGGGCTGGAAGAAATAGAATATCTCTCAGTTAAATTTTTTTTTTTTTAAATTAAAAAAAGAAGAGGAGGGCGACTGAAAACAGGAATCCCCCTTGACGTACAAACATCAAGAAATTGATTTGAAACATTATTTTAAGATATTCCATAACAAACATCTACATTCATATTTTAATCGTAAGTATTCATTCAACAGAAGTATGGGAATCAAATTCAAAACAAACAAAGAAGGTTCATATATTCATACACACATATACTTAAGTACATATACATATATATACGTATATAGAAAGAAACTCGAAGAAAAAGCAAACCTGGTGACCCAGTTGACTTGCAGGCTTTACATAAGCTCTCCCATCATCCTGTAACTTGCTGCTCTCGGAACAAGAGTTCGCATGCTTCCTCCTCTTGTAAGTTCGAAAACCCTCGCTTTGCCCTGAGCTCCATCCTGCAACATCAGTTGTTCCAATCCCTAATCGAGCCCCATTATTAACCGCATCGCTTTTCAAGCATTGACGCCCATCAGAGCATTCTGTACCATCACCATTGCTTGTTCCTTCATCAACACCCATCTCAAACTACAAAACCCTAATCCACCAACACAAATAAGGGTTTCACACCGCAAACACCTATCAATTTCAGAAATTCTCATGCATTTAACAACACCAGGACAATAGAAAACACAACAATTGAAGCCCATACCTAAGCCACTATAGCGAAACCCATCCAATTTGAAATTCCTAATCACGAACATAGTAAAGAACCCCAATAAAAAAAAATAAAAAATAAAAAAGGGGGTGAAATTTCAAAAGCCAAATTCTTTTCTTTTCGCTTAGGTTTTCACGAATGAAGAGGAAAATTCAACTAGAAAACAATAAAAAAAATAGATATTTGAGTCTCCATTGAGAAAGAAAAGAGGGAATGCTGAAATAAAGAAGATAATTTTAACGGTATTAAGTTTATTTTCTCGCACATTTTCTGAGCAGCCAAACAGAAAAATAAGAGGGAAAAAAAAAAAACAAGATCTAGGAAAAGTGGAGAGAAGAGAGGAAGAAAGTAACTAACCTTTGGAGAAGCGGAGCGAGCGAGGGTTGGGTTGGGTTGGGTTGGGTTGTTTAAGGTCTTATCCTGGAGAGATATAAAAGACCGGAGTCACTTCCTTCCTTTGAATTTTGAAATAACAGTCAGAGCGTCTGAGACTTCGTGCCCTTCTCCTCTGCCCCTGGTGGTTTGTTTTGTTTGGTTTTGTTTTTTTCTTTTTCTTTTTTACTTTCTAATTAATTTGAGGTAATTCTATTTTAACGAGATAATACTTTTCACTTCTCCTTGTAACAAGAGGAATATTACGAGCACCACGTCATATGGCAATTTATTATTATATGTAATCATAATTATCAATAACATACCGCTATATAACATGTATTGATGTATTGTGAGCAAAAATAGGTACGAGACAAAAAGTCTAAGCGTTTGATAATTTAATTTACAAAACTACTGTAAATATACTAAAGTTGTTTAAAATCAGCGTCTAATATCTAGTAAACTATAGATTATATATGCTATAAAATGATATTTTAGATAATTTGTATGATGACAGCAGAATTAGCTTTGAAGAGCAACGCACTGCTTCTTAAATTCTACTTAAAATAGCAGTTACACATCAACTTTTAAAATATATTGGCCAAAAGCAACTAAAAGCAGCATCTTACCAAACGCTTCTGCCTCTCATTTTTTTCTAATCGCTTTTAAAAGCCAAAAGCAAAATATAGAAGTAATCTCAAACAAAGCCATATGGCCAGTTTAGTATTGCTGTGCTATAATATGAGCAAGAAACAGTTGTGGAAAATAAGGACTAGGCGTTTGGTAAATTTAATCTACAAAACTATTGTGTTGTTAAAAAGCAGCATCTAAGTATTTAGTAAATTATAAATTATGTGTAGTAAAGTGACATTTTAAACAATTTTTATTATAGAAGTATAATCAATTTTGAAAAACAACACTTACCTTGCTTTTTAAATTCTGCTTAAATTGGTGATTATGAAACAACTTATAGAATTTGCTGACCAAAAGCAGGAATTTGCCAAAAATACCCTACTCTCAATTTTTCGTTAACCGCTTTTAAAAGCTAAAAGCAACGGTCATAATTAATCACAAACGAGACTATACTAATAAGGAGAGAAAACAGATCTACAGAGAGAGAGTGAGAGAGAGGGAGAGAGGGAACTGATATGTATACACGTGGTTTACAATCTTGGATACAAACAACGGCTAATTTACATAAAATGAACAATCTTAACTCAAATAAAATAAAATGAACAAGGTTGAATGGTTTATCTTATTTCTAGTGTTTGAAGAATACCAAAATCTAACCTTGGTCGTTACACTTCAAAAATAACTGAGACCTGATTTTCGAATTACTGTTTTTTTTTTTTTTAATTTTAGTCTATAGTTTCAATTTTCATATCACTCCAAAAAAAAAAAAAAACTTTCAATTGTCAGAATTTGCTATCCTGAAATATGTTTTTGGGTCTCTGTTTTAGCCCCTTATTTATAACAAAATTTTCAAAATTGTTTTTTTGGGTTATTCTCTAAAAAAACAAGATTAACCTATCAAATAAACTACAAACTACGTGTTTATAGTTGAGAACATTATGACTACATGCCCTTAAAATGATGTTATCAATCACACAGCAAAACGTGTCGTTTTTGGATAAAACTCATTCTAGGATAAAACGAGAAAGATTTTGATAAAACAAACTACTAATTTAACTAGAACGACTTGCATTCATATCGACATGTCCTATTCTCCGATAAAAAGACAGGCTACCTTCAAACGACAAATGACAAGTCGTTTACAATCTAAACGACAGCAAGTTCCGGTATACTATCAACGTGTGTTTTTCTTTTAAACGATAGAAAAAATAAATAAATAAAGAGTTTACAAATGGCATTATTTATTATTATTGTTTTTAATTTTTTATTTGGGTGAACTAAAAAAAAATACCATAAAATTTGAGTGATGTGTAATTTAAATCCTGAAGTTTGAATTTCACAAAATAATATCATATTAAGAATTTCTGAAAAATTAATATTCTGGACTAACTTTTTGACTAATTTTAGTAAAAAAAAATAATAATATCTTTTATTAAACTATATTAATTCTTATTATTCTCCTTATTCAAAAAGTTAACTCAAAATATTAATTTTTAGAAATTTTTAATCTTAAAATTTTATTTTGCAGAATTTAAATTTCATGATTTAAATTGCACGACACTTAAATTCAAATTTTTTTTTTTTGGCAGTTTTTCCTTTTTATTTAAAAAAAAATTGTTTAACGCTATTAGCTATAAAAGGACCCTTCCTTCCCCCAAGAAAGAGAGAATAAAGAAAAAAAAAAAAACTGTAAAAGAGTACTCGGAAGAGAGAGAGTAAAATGCGACGGCGCCATAGCACGACGGAGAGGGAGCATTACGAGACGGAGGCGCAGGAGGATTCAGATACGGAGACGATGAGGTGCATATCGTGCCAGGAGGACTACGACGCACGTGAGGGCGGCACGTGCAAGGAGTGCTACGACGAGGCGAACGAGACGGAGGAGGACCTCAAGCGCGAGATCGAAGACCTCAAGGCCAAGGTCGCTTTTCTCAGGTTCTGGGCCCCCTTCGATTCCCCCCACTCCCCCTACTACGCCGCTAAGTTCCACCCTCCTTGCTTCTCCGACGTCGTTTTGGTTGCGTCTGAAGACAGCTCCGGTACTGGCCCCTCCCCGCCCGTTCCGGCACATAAGGCCGTTTTGGTCGGTACCCACTTCGCTATTTTTGCTTTTGATCTTCTTGTTTTGCTTTTATGGTTCCTCTTTATGCCAATTTTAAAGGGTTTTTTTTCTGGGGGGAGGGGAGGGGATGGTTGCTGTTTATTAATGTTTTATCATTGTTAGCTGGGTGATTTTTTTATTATGATTTTCCATTTCAAACTCTTTAGCGGATTGTGTTTTTGTCTGATCCATTAGAATGGAATATGTTATGATTGCTGAGCTTAGTTGGAATATAGAGGAAAGACATGGATGATGGTATTGTATGATTATGCTGAAACGTATGGAGTTAATAAAATTGTTCACGAGGATCGTTTTTGGTTTATCTTATGGTGTGATCTTGTTTGTGGATTTGAACGATGTTACTTTTTCTACTTTTTTTGAAGCTCTAAGTCTTCAACCTCCAACATGGAGTTTGGATTTTTGTGATGTTGGCACAGCATGGTGCTAAGTGGGTTATCTTGGAGTTTTAAGTGTTATTGTTGATTAAGAAAAAACTTTCAAAGTGCTAAGGTCTGAGAACTTAGTTTTCATTTGTTGGCCTTTTATGATTTTGTGGAGGTAGACATTGTTCTATGTTTTCTTTACCTTGAATCTTTCACCAATCTTAGTATGCCCGTGTTCGGAGTAGGCTATGTCGGAGCCAGGTCTCGAAACTAGGAAGCTAGCTACTATGATCTGGTTCCATTGCTTGATTGATTTAAGAATTTCCTTGATTTTGTCATTTTGTTTGCACTTGTATTAGTACTGTGAATATGTAGATGGGATACGGACTTCAGTGTTATTGTTTGAAAACCTGAGGTGCTGAATATATGGACTGTTTCTGTATTTAGCACCATTTGCCTTTACTTGGATTGCTAACTAATAAGGTGAATTTTGCATGAAATTCCATTCATCGAACTTTTTACTTATGCATTATGGTTTTACAACACTCATATCACTTGTCATCTATGGTGATATTTTCCTTCTTAAGTATCCTGTGTCGAGAAGTAAAGACAATCTTTTTTTCATCAATTGTGATTTTGTGGTTTGGTACACTGGTTTGTTATTATAATTGATCAATGATTTTAGCAACTCTTCTGCTCTACTCTGGTTTTTACTCTAGAAATGATGAACTCCTGGAAGATATATCATTCTCTTTATCTGGTTTTTGGCATCTTTTGTGCATTTCAACATGCAACAGGCGAGTCGTTCCCCGGTATTCAGAGCCATGCTCGAGAATGAAATGCAAGAAAGCCGGAGTGGCACCATAAAGATCAGCGATGTATCATATGAGGCCCTACGTGCCTTTGTCAACTATTTATACACAGCTGAGGCAAGCCTTGATGAACCAATGGCATATGCCCTCCTAGTACTGGCTGAAAAATATCAGGTAATGCATCTCAAGACCTATTGTGAGAAGTTTCTGGTATCTATTCTGAACTGGGATAATTCAATTGGGAGCTATGCCTTCGCGCACCAGCACAATGCTAAGCTTGTTCTCGAGGCAGCCATGTCACTGATTACAGACAACATGGACAAGCTTACCAAAAGGGAGGAGTATTTGGAGCTTAAGGAGAAAGATCCGCGCCTTATAGTGGAAATCTATGAAGCTTCTCTCTCCAAACAGGTCAATACAGCAGCGTCTAAGGATTCTTCTCAGAAGACGTAAGAGACAAGTAGGATAGAAATGGTGGTTTTATGCAGATTTAAGGGCAAAAAATCATTCTGTGCTCATGGATATTGGTTCTTGACCAGTATTTTTTTTCCTGAAAAGATTTCAAATGTAGATGGTGTTCTGTTTTTTTGGGTTTCCCTAAAAGTGAATAAATAAGTTGGAAAATACATAGGTGCATAAACTGATCCCCTCTGATGTTCTTTATGTCTTATTTCTTTTTTTCTGAGCGCTTTCAATGGAGATTCTTTCTCTTGCATCATCCTTTAACTTCTTCGGGAAGTAAGTTCTTGATTTGTCAATCATATAGTACCAACGCTAAGCAATCTGTCCTGTGCTTTTAATACTGTTTTGGAAGTCGTATTATAGCAAGTCAATTATTGCCACGTCTTATAAGCCTTGTCTCGTGGATCTGATTCCTCTCTCCTCGAGTTTAACAGGAGAAGTTTTGATTGAAATTTCTGACCAACTCCATTTAAGTTTAAAGGGAGACAAAACATTAAATACTGAACCAAAACTCTAAACACAAAATGTACATTTCAAGGAAAACGGTAACGAGAATGAACTTGCTTATCACGTTATTAATTTCGAACTGCCAGGTCGAACAATCTATTACTGTGGTATTCTTTTTTTCCTTCTCGTTTTTTGGAAGGACACTACCTGTTAATGGCTAACATACAAAAAGAAAAAATGCATAATGAGATAAAATTAGTCAGTTTAAATTCTCTATTTCTCTAGGTAAGATTTTGGGGGAGGACGGAAACTTAAGACATTGAACATGCCATTGATCACAGGAGCTTGTCACAACCGCTTATCGCACATTAAGATCTTCCAGCTTGCATAAGGACCCTCACCTGTGTCATGTAATGCAGGCACCCAACCAATGGCACTAGCAATTTCTTGAAGTTCGTCTATTACAGATACTGAGTCACGTATATAAGCCCGGCCACCAGGTCTCAGCATCCGATCCATCTCAAGCATGATGCTTGTTATATTACATCTGTACAACCAAATATCCAGTCTTTAAGTTCAGAGAAAATGGGATTTATATGCTGAACACCAGCGCCTGTGTATTGCTTTAAGACCATAAATGGCACAAATAAGAGGTAAAGGGAAAGTATACCTCTTTTTCTCAAGAGAGAAGAGACCTGCCGCATGTATTAAGTCATATGTCCTTGGATATGTGTCAAATGGCTCACACCTGCCAAAAAAAACAGTCCAAGGTTATTGTAATAAGAACAGAACAAACGAGGAAATACCAATCATGCTATTTTCAAAAAATAAAATAAAATAAAATCATAGCCTTCCAACACTATCAAATCATGACTAACAAATATTCATGAGGTGTACCCAGTCATGACGATTCAAACATATTTTCATGAGGTACATTAATGCCCATACCAGTCATGCATAACTCCAATAAGTCCACGATCATAGATAACAGGCAATGTATTGAATGCACTAACAGGGACAACGTTCATAACCCAGCTATCATATTGGAGTTCGATGAGAGCTGCCGCAAACCTAACATGATCAAAGTGATTTCAATCAGCTTTATGATGAACATATAAGTTAGAAAAGGCACAAATGTGAAACTAAAAATAACATGGTTAAGACAGTAAAAGCATAAATATATTTTTATGTGTATACCCTCCAAATCCGGCTCTCATATCCAGCACATTTCTAAAGTTCAAATCTCTCCAGTGGTAAGCACGAAGATAGCCTTCTATTATGTCCATCCAGTACTTTGATTCTGCCTTGAAGAGTTCCTTTCTGGATATGTAGCCATCCATTATTATGCTCTGGAGCCTGTCTGGCGGATTTTGAAGGCGGTCAAGCCACGTAGTAAGGTTAGCTCCATAGCCATTCCCAGGCAATCGAGTGATGCATGGCTTCAAATCAACATACCTGCCAAAAAATGCATATGGGGAGTGCGAATAGGAATTAAAACCTGTGAGACAGATCTTTCATTTCTCAAATTTTTGCGCAGATACACCTACCACAGATATGAAGACATTTTAGAAAATAGTAATGGTAAACAACTTATTATTAGTTTTTGGAGTTGGAAGTTGGATTTTCAATTTAATAACTTCTACCAAATTACCAATCTACAGGATGAAAGTCTACCAAGAGCCAAGTTGCTAGTCAAATAAATTCAAGGTTCAAAATGTTAGCTAGCCATCTTCCACCAATTCCTTGGCCTTCTCGATTTCTTAGTCATGCAGACATGCACCATGCACATTGCAAGCAATGTCAAAATATGAAATTGACAGGATAACAAAATTAGTAAAATGAAGTGGAAGGAAACACAGTCTACCAAACACTATCTGGATCATCAGTAGGATCACACAATGGAGGCTGCACTCCAGTGTCACGATCAGAATAGCAGCTGTTGTTCAAAGGCTTCTGCCATATAGCAATATATCCTTCCTTCTTAACAAGTTTCCAACAAATGCGGGTGGTCAGGTCTTCCATTTCTGTAAATTAAGGAAACCCATAAATGAATCAAACCAAATCAAAGAAAACTACAATGGTTCAGATGCATAGATATGAAAAGCAAATGGCCACACTCCTGGATTTACAGCATTATAAATTTATAACCTAGAAACATGATATAGAGAGCAAAAGACTAATAAATTAGCTTGATGAGCTACCTTTCCATTGTTCTTGTAGGTTTTCTTCATGTTTATATACAGGTTGTGCTGCCCAAACAAAATAGCCTCCAGCCCTTAACAACCTGTTGACCTCGAGAAGCAAAATTCCATCTACATCACAAGCAATGGAAAGATAAAAGACTCTTAATGTCGAATGGATTTAGTTAACAAGTGTTAGATACAAAAATATTCTGGGAGGAAGAAGCATTAATAACAACTAGCACCAGAAAGAATTTCAAGTGGCCTCAATTAAAGACAAACTTATGAATTTTACTACTAAAACATCCAGAACCAGGAACATATTTTCAACATGAAAAAGAAGATAGAATAAAACAGTACCATCACGAGTCCAATTAACTCTGCATCTTGAACAATGAATCAAGTCAAAAGCCTGGCTTGGATACAACAACCTGCGCGTAGCAAATGCTGCCACCATAGCAGGCACACCACGCTCCAGTGCAAACTGAATCTGGTTCTCATGAACATCTTTTGGTGCTATTGACAGAGTGGTCACATTACGTTGCATCAAAAAGGCACCAAAACTAGCTACTCCACAACCAATGTCTAAAGCAACTCGTGTGTTGTTCCCAAATGCAATTTCAGGAACCATCTGCCAATAAGAACGATAAATATCGTGAATAAAAATAAACCCATTAAGCTACATAAACTTAGTGTTACATATCATCATGGAAGTGCGCCAAACCTCTGAAATCTGGTCCAGGTATTTATCTGCCCCATGAATAAACTGTGTTCCACCTCCCGGAAAAACGAATTTATCTTTCTTTAACGCTATCCAATTCTGACCACCTTTATCATCAACCAGACGTTTATGAGGAACATTACTGTACCATACCTGCAATTCGTAATCTTGATTAAACACATTCACATACAGCTTTGGAATAGTATATGAGGATATCATGAAACAAATGGTACCTAATAATAATGTGTCCTTAAATAAGAAAAGAAGAACACCATAAAATCAAATCAAATCAACCCAGATCAATATCAATAAAAATCCAGACACTTCGGCTTCAATTTACCTCATCTCTGCTTTTCGGCCATGGAATCCGAATCTGGTAGCCTTTGGGCACAGGCAACACGCAATTCAAAGCTTTGGCTTGACCTGGACAATGCCTCTCGAATTTCTCCCCTCTTAGAGTCGAATTCAGCTTCTTTATCTCCTCCACGTTATCCAAACAGGGTATGTAGTCAATCATGCTCTGGTCACAGACCTTGAACTTCTCAACCCTAACCTTCTCCTTGACCCCATCGTCCAATCTCTCACCTCCTCCGCCGCTGACATTCCTCAGATCCTCTATCAAATTCGGATCGAACTCTCCCACCTCGAACTCCTCCGACATCGCCCCGTTCTCGTCGACTATCCCCGTCCTCCGGGCTCCAGACGGCGGCGGAGGTGGATTAACCGGTGGCGGTGGTGGCGGAGGGGACGCCGCCGGAGGTGTCGGATAATCGAGCGGCGAGGGGGAGCTGAACGAGGGAGAGAACGTTTCGCCTCCGCCGGAGCCGGCGACGGCGGTGGTGGAAGGGGAGAAGAAGGTGAAGGCGACAGGGTAGTAGGAGTTGGAGAAGAAGTGATTGGCGAGGAAGAATACGGAGAAGGAGATGAGAACAATGGCGGCGACTTTGACGAAAGTCGGGGTTTTGAGAATGTCGGTTGCGGTGGTGGCGACGGGCTTCATGGTTTGGTTTGGTTGGTCTGTTTGGCTGACGAGAAAGTATTTTTTTCTCGGGAAAATGAACGAGAAAATGACGTGAAACCAGGTGGCAGATAGAGTTTGAGTTTAGTTTTTTTTTTTTTTTTTCTCTCTCTCTCTGAAAACTGAAGAGAGTTTCAGATTCGGGAATGGGAATCAGAAATGTGGAATGCTTCCATTTCCATAGTAATCAGTGAAGAAAGAGGGAAAGAAAGAAGAGTGAGGACAAAGCATATTAACTAAAATTTTACTGAAGAGGTGTTGGTACGTACACGATCCGGCGCTTACTCCGAAAAACGGGGAATTTTTATTATTATTATTATTTATTAAAAAAAGAGCTATTTTTTTAACTTTTGGGGAAAAGGATAACGTAGAATTGGACAATGGGTTGTATTTTAGCTGTGAATATCTATATTTAATTAAACTTTAGCTTAGCGTATTCCTCACGTGCTTTCCATTTTCTACCGCTACGCCTACGATTTACCTAATTAGCCGAATGTAGATATATTCGTTCCTTTTATTTTTTTTGGAAAAAAAAAAAGAGGACATATTTATATCTATCTATTTATATATATATATATATATATTAAACCAAAAATACTGATAGCTTCTTTGATCACCGTTCTATTTTTAAAATTTTTAGAAAATTCCTAATTTAACTCTTTTCATGATATGATTTGTCGTATTATTATTTTTTCATGCTATAGTTGGTTGTAATATATACATGTATTATATAATATTATATTTAATTTAATACTAATAATATTTTATAATAAATTTAGTTCATCGAATAAATAGTTGTGCTATATTCGTTTCATCAAAATAAATATAGAGAGATAAATACATAAATTTAATGTTTTATATAATATTATATTTAATTTAATATTAATGATTCTTTATATTAAATTTAGTTCATCGAATGTCAAAAAATTGTGCTACATTTGTCTCATCAAAATAAATATAAAGATAAATATATTTTTTAATGTTGAAATACATTGAAGTTAACTATAAATTAAGCTTAATATATGCAATATTAATACAACTCGTGCAAAATACGATCTAACGACTAGTACATACTATGGTGAATACTTTTGAATTACTGAGTTTTTTTTTTCCTTTATTTGACGTAACAATTGAGTTAACGAGAGCAGCCTTTTAATTTTTAGTAGCTCCAAAGAGTTAAAAATGGCACATATGTCAAGAAGAGGCAGCTGTATGTGACATACTGACATATATAATTATGTAATCAGCATATGATAACTTGTCGAAACCTTAATCTTTATCCTCTAGAGTCAGATAAGGATCCAATTAGATGGAATCTTGTATATTAAAGATGAAAATAAGGATACGTTTGGTATAAGATTCGAATCCTATTCTTCAAATCTAGAAATAGTTTTTATGTTTTATCCTTCCAACTTTCTACATAAAAGCTGTTTCTAGATTTGAAGAATAGGATTTGAATCTTATACCAAACGCGTCTTAAATAAATGATTAGTAATATTTTGAGGGGACTAATGAGATTTATAACCAGGGAGAATGAAATCCTTTTGTCCTTTACGCTCAATGACTCTCTGAGCAGAAGTTTATAACCCATTAGTTACTTTAAGAGAATGAGACATTTTGTCCTGTACGCTCAGTGACAACTCTCTACTGAACAAAATTTCTTAACCCCATTATAACTAGTTTAAAAGAAAGGGAACTAGGGGGAAATTGTCACCTTCAAAAGAATAATACAGGTATAACTTTATGACACATCCTTATGGATCATTATTTTATGACAATATAAATGTATATGTGATATATGTATATGTTCTCATGTATATATGGGGTAGAACAAGATGCTTTAAGCTCCAGGAGAGAAAACGCACCGAAAAAAGGTAATAAAACGAAGAAAATTTAGGAAAAAGGTACATGCGCAACAATTTAATATACATGTATATATATTATATATATATGCTCATATAAATTTTCAAATAAATATTTGTTTTAGCCGTTAGATCATTATTTAACAATTATTATAATTTGAGTAGTTAAAAAAAATACTAAAAATAAATACTCATTATTTAATGTTTTTCTTTCTTCACTTTTTATTATGAAAAAATATGCCTAATGACTTTTAATTAGGTAAAACAATATCTAAGATTAGGTATTAAAAAAAAAAATACTGGATTGATTCTCTTATAAATGAAACTATAATATCTGTCTCGATTCACATGAGATTATCTCATCAATTGAAGCCCTTTATTAAAGAACAAGCAAAGTTCATTAATGTACATTATAAACAATAGATATAATGTCTGTATATATATATATAATGATATAAATCTTAAAACAAATTATAAAGAAAGAGCCAATGTTTTTTTTTTTTTTTTCTGTAAGCAAGTTGACTTTACTTCCACTCGTTGTATTGTTTTCAAATTAAATTCAACATATACAGCAAAAATTTTCAGGAAAAAAAAAAGTATATATATATATACACCATACACGTATATACAGCAAACTCTTTCCTCTCTTTTCCTTTTTCACTTTTCTTTTTTTTTTGTTGGGGTCAATATAAATAATTGGGTTTCAAAGAGTAATACCTATAAATGATGAAAAGAATTTCAAATATACGGTTATCCCAAGATAAATAAGTTTTATATGGTACTTAAGTGATATTTTTACAAAAAATTAATAAAGAGCCACATATACGAAGTGCGATCGGAAGGAATGAAAAAAATAAAAATAAAAGCTTTGTAGAGCAATCCAATTTTGAGCTTCACAAAACCTTGAGGAAGAATCTGAAACCAATTCCAACCTCACCTTCAAATCATCATTGCAATCTAGCTTCGATGAATAACAACCCTGATTCGGCGATTTCAACAGATGTCTTCTAGCTCCGGCGACATTAAGAAGAGATTTAGAACAAATTTAGTCTTCAACAATGGCACAACAAGGTATGAAGAATCTACTACTAGATTATATTTCTGAAATCAATTTTGAAAACTTGATAGTCATAGAGAATGTTACATGCTAATTGAGTGGTATCCCAGAACATAGAAACCTACATTGTTTTTTTTTTTTTTTTGAATTTTTAAATAAGAAATTAGTTTCCATTAACTAGTTTCCAGATGAGTTATATTTTTATTTGAAAAATATGGAAATGGTTTCAAGTAACTAGTATAGCTCCTACTAACAAAAAACTAGAAACCCAAATAATCATCTCATTGCTAGTAATCATATAGTAACCAGTTAATACAAACTAATAACTAGAAACAAGTAATTGCTAATTAGGATTTAGCTTGTAAAAAACATATGGAAACCAAAAATCATCTTATTACCGGTAATTAGTTACTAGTACTGATCTGGTAACTATCCATTTGAAACTTTAAAAAGTATACTTTGGTATTTCTTATTTAGGTTGATGAATTTATTGATTAATTCTAATTTTGTTATGTCCTAGATTTGACGGATTTCCTCTGTTTAGTTTAGATGGTGTTTCTGGTTTAGAATGCTTGTTTGTCTTTATTTGGGCATGAAAACTCGTATTTCTGTCTTCATTTGGTGTTTCTTAACTCATGTGTTGTTGTTGTTTATAGTTATGCCTAAACAAGCTTTATATGCCTTGATTTGGACTTGAAGTTATGTCTGTTTTTACTCTTTTGTCTTTCTTCAATTATTTCAGGATATTGTATTTGGTAATTGAAATTCAACTTGTAAAAAATACATGGAAACCAGAAATCATCTTATTACCAGTTATTGTTTACTATTACTGTTCTAGTAACTATCTATTTATAACTAGTAATTGATAAACAGAAATTAGCTATTTCAAGTTATTGGAAAATATTGTTGCTGAAAATAACCAGTTTTTAGTTGCTATTTTTTTTCTTTTCTGATGTAGTAATAGGTTGTGTAATATTTTTTGTTCATTATGATGGAAAATGGGATGAAAATAATGAATATATACCGTTCAAGATGTATGGAGTACTAGTACCCAATGACTGTTCGTTTGGAAAACTCATTAATTTGCTATTTACAGAGTTGAAGATGAATTTGTCTAGAAGGAATTTGACTGTTGAGTATTAAGTGGCAAAAGGAAACCCAATCATGAAGATAACTAGTAAAAGTTCTTTGATGTTTTATTTAGAATTGAAAAAAATGGATACTACTCTAACAAGCTATCTAATGTGCTTAACTATAAAAAATGGTTCAATGGTCATATCTAAGAGGAAGGCAATACAGTAACTAGTAATAGGAAACTCATTACTCAAGATCACAAAAAAATTTAGAAAATCAGGCTCTTTTGTGTCATCTAAATATGCTTTTGTTGTTATTGATTTTAGTTTTTTTAAATAAATAAATAAAATGAACCCAAAAAGGGATTTGGTTTCTTAATGAAAGTAACTGGTAACTAATAACTAATAATTAGTAACTGAAAACCCATTACTCAAGATCATAAAAAAATCTGAAAAATCAGGCTCTTTTTATATCATCTAAATCTGCTTTTGTTGTTATTGATTTTTGTTTTTTTCTCAAAAAAATAAATAAAATAACTAAAAAAAAGGGATCTGGTTTCTTGTTGAAAGTAACATGTAACTAGTAACTGGTAACTAGAAATATATTACTGAAGATCACAGAAAAATCTGGAAAATCAGGTTCTCTTTGTATCATCTAAATCTGCTTTTATTGTTATTGTTTTTTGTTTTTTGTTTTAAATAAATAAACAAAATGAACTAAAAAAAAGGATCGAGCTTCTTGTTGAAAGTAGCAAATAACTAGTAATTGGAAACTCATTACTCAATATCACAAAAAAAGTCTAGAAAATTGGGTTCTATTTATGTCATCTAAATCTGCTTTTGTTGTTATTGATTTTTGGTTTTAAAAAAATAAATAAATAAAATGAACCAAAAAAAAAAAAGAGATATAATTTTTTGTTGAAAGTGACCACTGACTGGTAAATAGAAACTCATTACTCAAGATCACAAAAAAATCTAGAAAATTAGAAACTTATAATCGATTATAGTAATATTCGGAAAAATTTGGAAGATCTACATACACAAAAAACTTGAAGTTACCAAAAGAAAAAAAAATGTTCACCAATACATCAAAAGCAAATGCTTCCTATATTTTCTACTTCTTCAACTTTGAGTCCTCATCTCCTTTAGCTTCCAAAATTAAGACCCTTAACCTCCTTGTCTTTCAGCCGTCCTTGAAATTCACTATCAGACTCGTAGCCCTCAATTTGTTTCTTGCAAACATGTTTATATAAATCAACACACAACTTGTTGCGTTTATTCTCGACACATAAATCTCTTAATTTACACTTGCACCATGAATAAAGTACTCCGCAAATGTAAAAACAAAAACACCACAGTTACTGCATCCAAAAAACAACAATCATATCAAAATATATAAATAAACATGGCTAAAATAAGTAAATAAAAAAAAAAGTTGAACAAAATATTATTGTGTTTGCTGAGGAAGACCATCAACTATAATAATCTATAGAGAGTCAGTAGCTTTCTTGTTCACAAAATACTGAGACGTAAGGTTAATATTATTCCCAGACTGATAAAAAATAACTAACTCCAGTAGCAATGGTAGTATCAATGAATATCGTTGAACTACCTTTGCTGCCTTTTTATCATTACTTGCACTCCTCAAAAAATTGTAGACACGAAGGAATCTAGAATGAATATCAAATTAAACCAGAATCCAATGATTTGAGATCTCCACATGCACTGGTATCAAAACATGATTCATTTCATTCCAAGCAGTATTATAGTACATATAGAACCCAAAAATGTACTCAACTAAATGGTCATTATTTTTTATGACAGAAAGATCACAAATAGAATCCTAACATGAAAAAAAAATTAGGCTCAAAATAATTAGTAGAAACTAGTAACTGGTAGCCATCTAATACTAGAAACCAATAATCTGTAGTCAACTAATACAAAAGGCTATGAAAAAGAACTGAAAACTAGATAAAATATTGAACCTTAGGATGAAAACATTCATTAGGTTTAAATTTTAAAAACAAAAATAATGAAGAAACGGAATACAATACATATAAGAATATTAAAAAAAAACAACTATAAAACACACTAGTAACCATTTACCAGTAACAAAACTAAGAACATAATCGATACTAAACTATTAACCTAAAAAAAATTTCACAACAACTATAGGAAACCAAAAAAGTAGGCTATTGTTTGGTGAAATATTATGGGGGTTCATGAAACTTTTGGATCCTAAGTTCTATTTTTTATTAATATATTGCTATTGTAAGGACAAAAGGAGTATATTTGTGTATGTTATGGTTTTTCTTTTCAAAGAAAGACGAAACAAAACTAAATTGATTGAGAATTAAAAAACGTACTAAAATCAGGTTCCACGTTAACGTTTTTTTTTTTTTCCTTCTTAAATCTTGATTCTTGTGTATGTGTGTATACCAGTAACAAGAATCCAATATCATGAACCCAAAAATCGTACACAAATTAGCTAAAAAAAAAATCAATAGCAAAAATCTAAAAAACATACATAAGTTAGCCAAAAATAGAAACCAATAGTAAAAACTCACAAAAACCCAAATACATGTCAAATAACCAAAAAAACATTAATAATTACCTTAACAAATGTTCTGAAATTAAAGCTTCATCAGAATTCCCCTCCTACCGAAGCTTCTTCTTAGCAACAAATTTCCCTTTCTCTTTAGAATCTTGTCCATCTTCAAATGTTGCTGAACTTGTTGATTTCTCTTTCATCTTTACAATACTCTTCGATTTTAATTCAGAAGGAGGAGTGACTGAAGATGAAAATGAATATAGAAAACAGAGGAAGAATACAGAAGAAGTAGAAGCCCTTGAAGATAAAATTGAAACTCGATGCAAGAAGCTAAAAGGACACAAACGCGGTGTTCGGGGTCGGAGTTGTGCTCTGGATTAATTAGAGTGACCTGTACTTAATTAAAACAAAACAGAAGATAATTAGATTATGATTAGATTACAAAGAGTGTACAGGTATAAGAGCTATCACAACACTGTCTACGTGTCGAAGTCCTGATGGGCGGTCGATATGTAAAACGACACTTTCCACAGCGTCCTTGCCACGTTAGTAGTTGCAGAGATAACGTACTTACTATATAATAATAATAACATTGGCGTAATAATAACGTAAGTGTTATCACAACGCTGACACTACGTATCGAAGTCCCGATAGGCGGTCGCAATAAGGAACGACACTTCCCACGGCGTCCCTGTACATAGGTGGTTGCAAGGATAACTAGCTTACGGATCTACAATAATATAATAATGTGATAATAATAAAAGAATCTAGTTGACGGAGGCGAATAAACCGACCATAGTGTCAACTAGAAATTAGCAGCAGAAATAAAATGCAGAAAAATAAATAGTTAAAAACTGACGAAGGCGATACCGTCCATATGCCAGTTAATTAGAGGAGTTAGAATTATTAGGCGGTAAGTCCAGCCATATTATTAGAAATAATAATAATAATAATTGAAATTAAAGTGCTAAAATTTAAATAAAGCGGTGTGATCGGTTGCAAGAGAAAACAACACAGATCACTAAATAAATGCGCACAATAATTAAAAGGGGAGCAAAGTAACCGATTGCACTTAAGGCAGTAATACAGATTACTTCACAGGGAAGGGGAAGCGTAGTAATTGATTGCACTTGGAGCAGCAATACGAATTACCCACCAAGATAGAGATACAAGACAGATATATATATATATAAACATAGAGAGCACGAAACCTCGAACTTGTGCTACAGGTCAAGCACGAGATTGTGGAGAGTAGCTCGGTACCCAAAGATCACTAAAGAAATTGATGGTGATGGCGTTGATAAAGAAAAATGAAGCTTTTAAGCTTTGGGTGAAGATGAAGAACACGAGAGGGAAAGAGAACAAGAGAGAGAGAGAACGGTTGAGAGAAGAATTAAAGAGAGAAAATGAGAGTTTGTATTAATGAGGTGGAAAGATTGTTCTTCTAAAATGAAGGGAGTACCCTTCTATTTATAGGCAAAACTTGCCTTGTAAGACAAGATTTCTTAGGCCCTAAGTAATGTCAAAATCTTATTGGCTAAGTTTGCTTAATGTACAAGAGAATAGAAATCTTAGCCTCTAAGTTAGACACTTCCGGAAGTTTCTAGAAACGTGGGGCAGCTTGTACACGTAGAGGGCCCCTTCAAAACGGCGTGTAGTTTGGGCTTGCGTGACGTGTAGTTTGCATTCAAGCGACATGTAGTTTAGGTCAATAATTTTTGTGCTTAATTAGCACTAATCCATGTCTTAGGATTAATCCTAAAAATTAGGAAAATCCCAAAACACGCGGTAAGAGGAAAAGGGCCTTTAACGAGTCCTGAGAAAACCCAAATTTTCCAAAAATGTTACTTGTCTAATAAAACCATACGGTAAAAAAGAGCACAATATATATTTAATTTTTTTTATAAGGTGTCGCGTATAGTCTAATTTTCACTCAATAATTTTTGTTTTTTATTTGACGTTTTGTTGAAGTATGCTGCCTTCAGAATTAGACTGAAAAAAAAAGAATATAGACTATTTAAATTCAATATAGTTATTAATATATATATATATATACATACAGAGACTAAATGAAGGAAACATTGTCCATAAAATGATTAATCATGTCTTTTTAAAGAGGGTTAACAGTACAAATGGTCCTTGAACTATCCAACCTATAGTAATTTGATCCTCAAAGTTTTAATTGTAGCAATTAAATCTCTAAACTTTCTAATTTGTAGCAATTTGGTCCACAAAATGTCTAAATTACAACCGATTGTTAAATTTTTTTACTGAAAACACATATGAGGATCACGTGATGATATTTGAAAGTATGTGTATTTAGAAATTTTATGCAAAAAAATGTATAATAGTAGAAACATTTTCTCCAAATTTGTGGCTTAAAAAACTCTAAAAAGTGTAAATAATACATCTTTCATTCATTCCAAATCTTTTTGTTCAAGATATTTTCCTTAAATACACATTTTGATGCCACAACATGCTCCTTAGGTGTGTTTTCAATTAAAAATTTAACAGCAGGTTACAACTTAGACAATTCAAAGACCAAATTATTTCAAATCAAAAAGTTCAATGGCTTAATTGCCACAATTGAAGCTTTGAGGATCAAATTGCCATAAAATGGATAGTTTAGAGACCAATTGTGCCATAAACCCTTCCAAAGAAGGATCTACATTGGTTAAAAGTTATGGATGATTTATCTTGATTTGCTTTCACATTTAATGGCTTATGAACTCTTACCAAAAAAAATGGCTTATGAAGGGTACAGCGGCAAAAATAACTGGTAAACGAAGACAATAGATAATCAACAATAAAATTGAAAACGACAACTTTAAAACAACAACGTACTCGGAGACGGTCGTGAAAGAGGCAAGCGACAACTCTAGTGAAAATGAAAACGGAAGAAGCTGGGAATAAACAGGAAAACGAAAAAATAGATAAACCACAATTAACCTATAAACAGTAACAAAAGTACAAACGACAATACATAAAGTGAACGACAACAAAACTGAATGAATATGAAAAACGACAGAATAAACGATATAAAATTAAAGATAAAAGATAAGCGACATCAAAATCGAAACGGAAAAAAAAAAAACAAAAACAACGCTGAAAAACTGACATAAAATAAAAAGGACAATAAAAAAGAACGAGAATATTAGAGGCAACGGGCGACCTAGAAAAATAAACGACCACAGTTATAAAAAATCAATAAATAGGAATCAAAATAAAATTATAAAACTCTAACAATAAAAAAGGGGTTTGTGACATTAAAAGTTATAAATTCTTTAAATAGTGACCATATAATCATTAAATTATATAAATGTATGAAAAAGTCTCTTACTAAACCAAATAGTAAAAATAAAGTCATTTTTGTTAAAATTAAGAATTTTTATAGAGAAATAAGACATATTCTCAAATCATAGAAACTTGCATGCAAATCTGAAAGACAAAAGTTCTTTTTAGTTGTACATTACATACGTTTTCTTCCGTCAAATTTTTAACTGTATTAACAGTTTTTACAAAAATAACATTATTGTCACCAAATAGTAAATTCATGAACTTTTATTGCCATTTATTTAGTTCATGCACAGGGCGGAGCCAGGAAATTTTCCTAGAGGAGGCATGACTTAATTAATACAAAAAAAATTGCTAAACAAATTTGTTTCAATGGAGATTTTTCGACCTGAAAGATGGCTCATCAATGGAACTTTTCAGCCCGAATCGCCATTCAAATTTGTAGCATTTCATGTCCGTATCATTTTAGTTTCACTATCTTATTTTTTCTACATGAGACATATTGTAGTCAAATATATTAAATTTTTCATTAAAAAATGAGTCCTTTTTTATAATTTCAAAACNTTTAACATTATTTATATTCTCAAAAAAATTACTTATTCATATTAGTAGCATAATATGTTCAAATTAAATGAAATTTAAAAAATTAAACTTATAAGCTAAAATCAAAAAAAGAAAAGAAATAAAAAAAAAGAAAAATAATTGAATAAAACATTAATTGATCAAAAATAGATGAAATTACTTGCTATTGTAAGTCATATTTAACTTGATAATTTTACCCATCCATGGAGCAAAAATAAAAATCTCCATTGAAACATCACCCATATATATATATATTATATATATATAAGCATATTGTACTTTCCAAATATTACAATTGTTGCCCATGAGTTTTCATTTCTTGAAAATATTTTATGATAACTTCATTACCAATCTTATCAAAAATATCTTTCCAATAGGGTATCGAGAATCTAATTTTCTTTTGAAAAATATTTCCATAGTCATTTCCTAATTATCATCAAACAAACAAATAAGAAAAAAAAAAAAAACGAGGAGCGGGGTCTATTCAAATAAGCATGAGAGCAAATAATATATATTTTTTCCTTTAATTTCATCAATTGATAATATTTAAATGTCTACCAAGTGTAATTTTGACGAGAGAAATTGATGAGGAAAAAAAAGAGTGAGAACATTAGAAGTTTAGAACCTTTGCTATCAACTCCTCCTCTTTGAGTCTTCTAGCGATTTTTTTTTTTTGTTTCAATGTTTTAGAATATGGTTAATACTGAGTTTGAAACCCTACTTTTTGTTTTTCAAAGTCTACTATTTAGCTTTCTCCACAAGTCACATTCAATTCTTTTTTTTTTTTCCTGATTTTATTAAAAGGGGAATTAGACATTATACAGTATTTTTGAAAAAAAAATTGAAAAATACGGTGATTAGCATTTTTTAAAGGTGCGATACGGTTTTTATTGAAAAAATACCATTTTTAAAAAATATTTAGAAAAATATTATTTTTTAAAATAGTAAACAGTAACTGGTAACCAGTTTTCAGATAACCAATAACTATTTTAAAAATGATATTTTTCTAAATTATTTTTAAAATATAATATTTTTCTAATAAAAACCATACAAAAATTTGAAAAGAGTTTGACTTTCTTATTTTTGTAACTTTTTTAGTTTTTTATAAGTAAAAGTGTTGAAAACCCTTTATTAAACAAGTTATAGTTAGTCTTCACTATTTATTTAATGAGGCCCATCAATCAATTAAGCCCGAGATAATGTT
Source organism: Trema orientale (assembly GCA_002914845.1). NCBI lineage: Eukaryota > Viridiplantae > Streptophyta > Magnoliopsida > Rosales > Cannabaceae > Trema > Trema orientale. Next base: position 344,570 of record JXTC01000073.1, on the reverse strand, counting down.
AGGCAATTAAGGTTGATATTGGGCCCAAATTTGATTTCCACACTATTTGAATTTCAGCACATATACATTTTTGCTTTTAAGATTTAAGTGGGAGCGGAATTAAAAAAACAAATTCCCGAAATCTAGTGGGGACATATGTCCCTACTGAACTCTTCTCCCTCCGCTACTGTTCATGGATCAAATAGTCACTAATCCCTAAAAGACTCAAGGGACATTTAGTACCACAAATCCAAAAAAAAGAATAGATGGAAATCCTTTATTCCATTTGCTGTCCTATGACTATGAATATAAAGAAGCCGCATATGACTTAAGAGACAAACCGCTACTCTATCGTGTTTGGAAAGAAGCAAATGTAAACATAATTAAATTGTTGTAAAAAGAAAGAATTTTCTCGACTCATTCAACATTCATGAGAAATCCAGATTCAATTTTTGAAGTTGAAGTTTTGCTATCTCTAACGTCTCTAATTGGGTCATCTACAAAAGTGTCTTTGCTCATGATTGTTGTTGGGAAAATTCACACTCCCACTTGTAATTTTTCGTATGTACTATATATGTGAATAGTGTTATATACATAAATAGTACTGTATACGTGAACAGTGATCTCTGAAATAAATTCATGAATAAAATAACACAATAAGACATAAATTTACGTAGTTCACCCAACTTATGCTACGTTTACGGAATTGCTACAAATCTTTCATTATAGGGAGAAAATTTGTTATTAGTGTTTATAAACACTTACTTACAACCCTAATCTCAAATACACCAAAGCACTCTTACAAGTATTTTCTCACTCACACCTTTCTCAGAGGAAATATTTAAATTGTTTCTGGTTTTTGGAATACTTTGATGAAGCTAAGGAATAGAGTTTTTATAGCAAAACTCTCCCTCTCATTTCTATTTTCAAAAACATGCTCATGGACAAAAGTCCACAAATATAGATGGACAAAAGTTCGCAAGTATGGCTGCCCATTCTTTTTTACCTCAACAATGGTTTCGAATCCATTGTTGTGAACTTTAATTTTTCTCTATAAGACCAATTAAGAATGAAAAACTATATCAGAAACAACAAAAAGATAGAACGACAATTAATATAGAATGACAACAAAAATAGAATACGTATGGTAAATAATAACAAAAGTGAAAACGTAAACGACAAACATAAAAAGACGATATTAAAAGGCAAACGACATCAAAATCAACAAAGGATAAAAGTAAAACAATCGGAAAACAAACACAAAAGGAGGAGTAGGGAAAAAAAAAATAATCATAATAAAAAGGAGAAGAGAGAGAGAAAAAAAAAAAAAGAGAATATAAGGGCCTGTTTGGCATTGTTTTTTGTTTTTTGTTTTCAGAGTTATATTTTCAGAAATGAGAACAAAAATTGTTTTATAATGTTTTTAGAAAACAATGGGTGTTTGGTAAATATTTTCTAAAAATATTTTTTAGGAGAAAAAATTATATGAATATAAAAAAATCATATTTGTATTATAAAAAAAATATGTAGAGAGAAAAAGTCAAGAGAGAGTGACCAGATATAAATTCAAGTAAGGGAATTAGGAGAGAGAAAGTCACAAGAGAAAATGTAATGAAAGATAATAATGAGAGAAAAAATGATAAGAGAGAATATGGAAATAAAAAATTTTGAGAAAGATAAAAGAAAAAAAAACTAATAAAAACACACAAGAGAGAGAAAGTGATAAGAATGCATTGGGATAAAAAAATAAAGATAAAAAAGTTATAAAAAATAAAGTAGCAATAAAGAATGAGGAGAGATAATGTGATTAAAAAAAATGAAGGGATAGAAAATAATGAGAGAGAAAGTGATAGAATAAAATAAGGAGATAGAAAAATGATGCGAGAGAAAGTAGTGAGAGAGAATGAGGAGAGATAAAGTGATGAGAGAGTATGAGGATTGAGAGAATGAAGAGAGAGGAAGTGATGAGAGAGAGTGAGGAGAAAGAAAGTGGTTAGAGAAAGTGATAAGAGAGAATTATGAGAGAGAAAGTTACAAGAAAATATATATGTGAAAGTCATATGAAAAAAATTTTATTTTTTTTTAGAAAAATAAGAAAACACCTTGAAAACAACATTTTGTTATTCTCTGAATTTTCTATTTTCTTTAACTCTGTTTTTAAAAACTGTTCTCAGAGTACAATGCCAAACACTCTTACTTGTTCTCAGAAAACAATTTTCTGTTTTAAAAACAAAAAACTGTTTTTTAGTTATGATGCCAAACAACCCCTAAGAGACAGGCGACAAAAAAAAAAGAAAAAAACAACAACAACTGTAAAGAAGATTAATAAGTAAAAGATTTTACGCGTAAAAGTATAACAAACTAGGAAACGATTTATAAGAGTTAAGAAGCAAGCAACTTTAAAATAATAGAACAAAAATGAACTGAAAAATTATAAGAAACTGAAAAACAATAATAATAATGGCAAATAGTTCGGCATGTAGAAAGTCTTGAACTGAAAATAAAAAATATAAGCATAAACATACGGTCTCTATTTATTTTTCTATTGTCAATCTCAATTTCTCTTCTTATTCTTTCTTTCTTCTTCTTCTCTTTCTTTTTTTTTTATTTTTTTTATTTTTTAATTTTTATCTTTGCTTTTCTCTTGATTATTGTTTTGCTTATTAATTGTTACAATTTGTATATACCTTTGTGAACATGCTCTATTTGAAATCTGGATTTTGGAGAAAAAAATTACGAGAAAAAGGTAATAGAAAAAGGAACAAGAAATTACTTCTCTTAAAAGTTTAAAGAACTTTATTTTGACACTTTTGAACTTACTAATTAATGTGTCAAAATTCTATATACTAAAAAAATGATAACAAATCAAACACTAAGGGCCTGCTTGAATACATTTTTATTTGAGAAAATTTGATTTTTTATGGTAATTTTTCAAAAAAAATTGAAAAATCTCGGAATTCAAAATTATTCTAAAAAATTCTGGATTTAATTATAAAAATACCACTTTTAAAAATATTTGAAAAGATGATACTTTTTATTAATTGATAAGATACTTAAGGTTATTAGTTGAGCTACCTGAGATAACTTGATCAGTTATTTCAAGTAACTTGAATGGTTACCCTAAGTAACTTAACTGGTTACTTTGATTATTATTTAAAAATATTTATTTTGAAGAAAAGTGGTATTTTTCTAAATATTTTTTAAAAATGTTATTTTTCTAATAAAAATTTTAATAAGTGATATTTTTCTAAATCAATCAGAGATTAAAAAAAAAAAATCAACTCATCTGGGTTTTTCAATTTTTGGTATTTTGGGCCTGGAATTTTGTAAGAAGCCCTTTTTATTTTCTGTTTAAATAAATAAAACTTTACAATTTTTTTTTTGAAAACATGCATGGTAACATTCTTTTTATTTTCTATTTTAAAAAATTGTAAATAAAATTTTTAAAACTAAGAAAAGTGAAAAATTTTCACTTCCAAAATTTTTTAACAGAAAATGGTATTTTTGTAAATAAAATTATTTAAGTGGTATTTCTGTAAATAAAATTTCGAAAGTAATATTTTTCTAAATAAAGTTTGAAAATAGTATTTCATACATGGTATTTTTCTTAAAAAATTTATAAGTGATATGTATATAAATAAATTTTTAAAAATGGTATTGTACTAATTACTTTTACAGTTACTAATCAAGTTAGGTTTTTTGTTTTTTGAAATTAAAAATGATTTGATGTGCTCTCAAGCAAGTTTTTTTATTTTTGAAAATTAAAAATATAAATAAAATTTTAGTTTTCGGTTCCAATTTTTATAAATAAAAATTTGAAAGTGTAATCAAGCACGGTTTAAGGGCCTTTTTGGATACACTTTTGTTTTTTGTTTTCTATCTAAATAAACAAAATTTACAAATATTTTTTGAAAAACATGCTTGGTAACATTGATTTTGTTTTATGTTTAAAAAAATTGTAAAATTGTTTTTTGAAAATAATGTAAATGAGAATTTTTCTCTTTAGAATGTTTTTGGTAACAGAAAGTGGTATTTTTCTAAGTAAAATTTTTCATATAGTATTTTCGCAAATAGTTTTAGAAGTGATATTTGTCTAAATTAAATATTAAAAACGGTAATTTCATAGATGGTATTTTTGTAAATAAATTTTTTAAAATGATATTTTTCTAAATAAGTTTTTAAAAATAACATTTTTCTTTTTTAGTTATCAAACATGTTTATGTTTTTTGTTTTTAAAAGATAAAAGTAATTTGATGTGTTACCAAGTAACTTTTTTTAAACACAAACAAAATTTTTGTTTTTATTTTTGTTTTCAATTTCTATAAACTTATAATTGAAAGTGTATCCAAACATGGCCTAGATCATGACTATAAAACAACTCTTGTTTTAACAACTCTTGTTTTATAGTCATGATTTAGTATTGGGTTTTATCCAGATACCTGTTTTGGTTTTAATAACTTTGTTCTTTATTTTATAGAACTTTTGGTTTTGCTTTTCTCGTATTGTTTTCCAAAAATTATGGATTTATATGATTTAATGTCTGAATCCAAGTAAAGTCTCTTTCCATGTTTTTACGACAACAACTGTAAAGAAGATTAATAAGCTGAAAATTTCTCGCGTAAAAGTATAACAAACTAGGAAACGATTTATAAGAGTTAAGAAGCAAGCGACTTTAAAACAATAGAACGAAAATGAACTGGAAAACTATAAGAAACCGAAAAACAATAATAATAATAATAGCAAACTAGTTCGGCATGCAGAAAGTCTTCAACCGAAAAATAAAAAATAAAAAATATAAGTATAAACATACAGTCTCTATTTATTTTTCTATTGTCAATCTCAATCTGTCTTCTTATTCTTTCTTTCTTTTTTCTTCTTCTTCTTCTTTTGTTTTTTTATTTTTTATTTTCATTTTTATATTTGCTTTTCTCTTGATTATTGTTTCGCTTATTAATTGTTACAATTTGTATATACTCTTGTGAACAGGCTATGTTTGAAACTCGGATTGAGAAAAAAAAAATACGAGGAAAAGGTCATAGAAAAATAAAAGGAAATTATTTTTTTCTAAAAGTTTATAAAACTTTATTTTGACATTTTTGGTTTTACTAATTAATGTGTCAAAATTTCATATACTAAAAAAATGACATCAAATCAAACACTAAGGGCCCCGGATGAATACATATTTATTTTCTGTTTTCTGTTTAAATAAACAAAAATTTACAAAATTTTTTGAAAAAATGCATGGTAACATTATTTTTATTTACTATTTAAAAAAATTGTAAACAAAATTTTTAGAAATAATGGAAGTGAAAATTTTTCACTACCAAAACTTTTTTAAACAGAAAGTAAAACCAAAAAGTAGTATATTTGTAAAGAAAATTTTGTAAATGGTACTTTTGTAAATAAATTTTGAAAGTGATATTTTTCTAAATAAAAGTTTGAAAATAGTATTTTCATAGATGGTATTTTTATAAAAAAGTTTAAAAGTGATATTTATCTAAGTAAACTTTTAAAATTTATATTTTTCCAATTACTTTTGCAGTTACCAATCATGTTTATGTTTTATGTTTTTAGAAATTAAAAATGATTTGATGTGTTCAAGTTTTTATTTTTAAAATTTAAAAACATAAATAAAATTTTATTTTTTGTTTCTAATTTTTATAAACAAAAAACTGAAAGAGTAACCAAGCATGGCCAAAGGGCCTACTTGGATACACTTTTGTTCTCTATTTTTTGTTTCAATGAACAATGATTTACAATTCTTTTTTTGAAAAACATGCTTGGTAACATTGTTTTTGTTTTCTATTTAAAAAATATGTAAAAAAAATCTCTGAAAATAATGGAAGTGAGAATTTTTCACTTTCAAAATTTTTTGAAACAAAAGGTAAACCCAGAAAGTGGTATTTTTAAAATAAAATTTTTGATGTGGTATTTTTGTAAATGAAGTTTTAAAAGTGATATTTTTTCTAAATAAAATATTTAAAATAGTAATTTCGTAGATGGTATTTTGTAAACAAATTTTAGAAAATGATTTTTTTCCAAATAAGTTTTTAAAAATAGTATTCTCTAATTAACTTTTATAGTTATCAAACATGTTTATGTTTTTTGTTTTTAAAAATTAAAATTGATTTGATGTGTTACCAAGCAAGTTTCTTATTTTTTAAATTTAAAAACACAAACAAAATTTTTGTTTTTATTTTCAATTTTTATAAATAAAAAATTGAAAGTGTATCCAAGCATGGCCTAAATCATGAATATAAAACATCATAACTATAAAACCCTTGTTTTATATTCATGATTTAGTGTGTGGTTTTATTATGATACTTTTTTTGGTTTTATTTATTTTGTTCTTTATTTTATAGAACTTTTGGTTTTGCTTTTCTTGTATTGTTTTCTAAAAATTAAGGATTTATGGGGTTTAATGTTTGAATCCAAGTAAAGTCTCTTTTCTATTACCCAAAAAAAAAAAAAAAAGTAAAGTCTCTTTTCGTATTTTTGTTGGGATTTGGAATAGTGAGTCTCTTTTCTTTAACTATTCATATTCAAATATTATTATGAGAAATCTTTTACAGTAAGCAAATGTTATCGATAATCATCTGCATTTTACTTTCTTATTTTGGAAGGGCGGGCAAAAACACTTGTAAAAAACTGGAAAAATGAAACAAATAAATATAGCAAACACGACAATAAAATGGTGAAAAACGACGTTTATACAAAACGACAAGAAAAGTAAAAGGACAACAAGATTTAAAGCGAGTACAAGACTAACATTTAATTTGCCTCCAAAAAAAGAACTAATATTTTAAAAAACGACAATAAAGACACAACAGAGAAATTAAAAAACGACAATTTAAGTGGAAACGAAATGAAAGACGCAAGCGACAATTAATCAGACGGAAATAAATAGCTTTGTTATTTATTTTAAACTGTTTAATTGATTAATCCGACGGAAACTGCTTGGACGTTGTTCTCCAATTGTACAAGTCAACTAGATGTTAGAAATTGACTATTTTTTTTCCCCTTTTCGTAGCCTTTGATGACAAAAGACTTATGTATATACATCGTCATTACTTGATTGGTAAAGTAAAAAGTTCCTGTGGGCTGACTCATTAAAAAAATAAATAAAAAAAGAGCCAATTTGAGATTTGGGTTTGACTTTGACTTCGGCTTCTGTTGAGTAAAATACTTCCAATTTGAGATTTTAGTTAACAAGAATTTGAGGAAAGAGTTTTCTTGATTCTTAATTGGCACACCAAAAAACTACTGAGGTATAGTTGTTACTTGTTACATTTCAATTATTAAAACTAAACTGATAATGGCCTTAATTCTTTTCTTTCTTTCTTTTTTTTTTTTTTGACTAAAGCGTTAATTCTTCTACTTAACAATAGTGCTTTAAAGCATTAATTCTTCTTCTTAAAACTAGTGCTTTGTTTTTTTCGTTTTGGGTTTTCGTTTTTTTTTTCCTCTTTGAGAAAAGTTGATCATTTAATTTAGTAGATTCAATCAATATATCAGAAATTGGGTAAGATTTTTCACTATACAAATAAACTTTGTCTAATTATAAAAAGTAGCACCTAAAAAATAAGAGAAAAAAACTATAATCTTCAAAAGTTTTGATGATTAACTAAAATAGACAAACCAACTTTAGAATAATACTCAAACATGCTCTCATAAAGAAATTAATGAGAGACTATAATAATAAATAAATTAATAAAAAATGATGGATAAATATAATTCAAGTGAGAAAATTACAAGGCATGGTGGTCACTCTATTAAGGCTGATAAATATAATAAATAAGGGGCTTGAAAATCATGCTAGCTTAGTAGTTTTGAATGGTGGTCACTCTATCAAGGTTGTTAACCATACCAATCTGGTCCTCATCCCTAAGAAGAAGAATCTTGAGTGTGTTGCTGATTTTCGCCCCAGTAGCCTTTGTAACGTGGTGTATAAAGTCGTTACCAAGACTATAGCCAACAGACTGAAGCTCGTACTACCAAAGCTCATCTCCCCCAACTAGAGTACTTTTATGCCTGATAGACTCATTACAGACAATGTTATTGCAGCTTCTGAATTGCTTCACTCTCTTCACAAAAGAAATGATGGTCGTAGAAGTTTTTTAGCTATAAAATTGGATATGAGTAAAGTATATGATCGGGTAGAGTGGCGTTTCGTATACAAGGTGATGGAGATCATGGGATTCCCAGTTCATTGGTCTAATCTTATTTTTGAATGTATTTCCACGGCCATTTTTGCTTTCACAATTAATAGAATTCCACAAAGTCATGTCACCCCTTCACATGATCTTAGACAAGGCTGCTCCCTCATGTCATTCCTTCACATGGTCTTAGACAAGGCTGCTCCCTTTCCCCTTATTTATTTCTGTTGTGTGCTGAAGGGTTTTCCTCTCTTACTAGATTAGCAGAGGATGAGGAGAAGATCATGGGAATGTAATGCACCAGAGCTGGCCCTAGAGTTAGTCACTTGTTCTTTGCCGATGATTCAATTATTTTCCTGCTAGCTAAAGTAGAAGAATGTCGGGTAATAAAAGACATCCTAATAATTTATGAAAGTGCCACGGGCTAGAAAATTAATTTTGAAAAATCGGTTATAACTTTCAACCCAAATGTGAGTGAGGTAGGGAAATCTTCTATCCAAGATGTTCTGGGGATACACTATGTGAATTCTCATGACACATATCTGGGGTTATCGATTGTAGTGGGCAGAAATAAAAAGCAGACCTTTTCTTGTATTAAGAACTATATTTAGAAGCGGGTTCAGGGTTGGGGGTGTGGCCTTTTCTTAGCAGGAGGGAGGGAGGTGCTAATGAAAGTGGTTCTTCAAGCTATGTCATGCTATGTGATGAGCATATTTAAAGTCCCTACCTCTCTATGTAACGATCTCAAGTCAATTATGCTCAGATTTTGGTGGGTTGCTAAGGACGGCAATAAAAAGATTGCCTAGATCAGTTGGGACAAAATTTGTCTCCCAAAAGGCTTGGGTAGATTGGGTTTTCATGACTTGCGAATATCTAATCAATCCCTAGTTGCGAAGTAGGCTTGGAAAATTCTTAAAGATCCTCAATTGCTATCTGCTCGCATTTTGAAAGATAAATATTTTCGATCCTGTGATTTTCTCATAGCTGATGATAAAAAAGGTTCTTCCTTTCTTTGGAAAAGCATTCTATGGGAAAGGGATCTTATTAGGAAAAGGGTTAGATGGAGAATTGGCAATGGAGAATCAGTCAGGCCATTCAGAGACCTCTGGCTCCCGAAGCCATTGACTTTTTTGCTAATCTCTCGTTCTGATGATGAGAATTTGCTAGTAAAGGATTTGATTTTGGAGCATAGTGGATGGGACTCTGTTCAGATTAGAAACCGATTTCTTCTAATAGATAGAGATACTATAGAAGCTATCCTTCTGAGTTTGTGGAACCAGCAAGACTGCTTGATTTGGCCCTATAAGGAGAAGGGTCGTTTCTCGGTTCGTAGCAGTTACAATTTGGCTCTTCAAGATCATATTAGTTCGATGGGTTCTAGCTCTACCTCGACTAACCATTGGTGGAAGAAGTTTTAGAAGACTGGTATCTCATCTAAGATTAAAATCTTCATCTGGCGTGCTTTTCATGAAGGTCTACCATCATGTACCAATCTAATCCACAGGAAGCTTCATATTGATCCTTAGTGTGTCCATTGTGGTGGAGTAGAATCCACTTGAGAAATTTATGCCTAGTACTCGTTTTTAAAATTTATTTTCATAAATAGCTGTTTTTAATTTTTCTTTCAAAAAATACCCATTTTTATGGTCCACATTTCATATGTAAAATATGAGTGGTCCACATTTATAATGTAAATTTTATTCATGAGGTACACATTTCATGGTAAAATATGAACGATATATATTTATAATATAAATGTTTACCACAGTTTATATTTTTTATTATAAATTTGACCTATGGTATACATTTTAAAATGTGTGCTAATTTTTAGTGTAATTTTTATTCATGAAATGTAGACCACAGTATACATTTAATATATACATTTTATGCATTAAATGTATACCGTGGTCTACATTTCATGAGTAAAACAGTGGTGGTCTACATTTCTCCAAAACTGGGTATAAAAATGGGTATTTATGAAATACAAATAAAAACAGGTATTTATGAAATATAGTTTTGAAAAAGAGTATTTATGAACTTTTCCCCATCCACTTACTATGCCTTATTTTTGTGTCTATTTGCAAAAAAATTTTAGAAGGTGGTAGGTTTATGAGATACTATCAAATCGGTTCCCCACGACAAAGTTTCAGATGGCCTGATAAGTGTTTTCAATTCAGTTTCAAACATAGAATTTGAGAGATTCTGCGTTCTCCTTTGGTGCATTTAGAATGACAGAAATCAAGTAGCACATGGTGGTGTCTTGAAACAAGTAAATCTAATGATTTCTTTTGCTGAATCCTTGATTGTCGAGTTTCATAACTCTCAGGACCATCCTTCATCACCGCAGATTTCCACTTCGCCTCCTGAGACTTGCTGGTCAATACTTCCTAATAACTAACTCAAATTAAACACTGATGCAGCAGTTAAAGTCGGAGATGGTTTTATTGGGATAGCTGCAGTGATTCGAGACCACAATGGTCAGGTTCTAGTAGTATTGTCTAGGAGAATTTCTGGCGAAGCGAGTGTGGAAGCTGCATAACTTATAGCCCTCCGCGAAGGTCTCCTCTATGCCTATCGATCCGACCCTCAAGTCTCTATCATCGAATGTGATGCTCTTAGAGTAATTCAGGGTCTAGAATCATTTTCTCCTCTAGCTTTATTCGCTCCTATTTATCTTGATGTTAAATCCTTATGTAGTCTGGATAACTGTGGTACTTATCATTATATTCTTAGAAATGGGAATAAAGTAGCCTACTATTTAGCAAGCTTCGCTTTTCGCTATACCAGACATATACTTTGGACTGATTGTATATCGTTGGCTAACTATCTTTCCTTTTAGGGGATGGCTACGGTAGGGGCGTTCCTACGTAGGGTCATGCCTTAATTATCGTTGGATGAGAATCTGTGGGGAATAACGGAAATCTGTGGAGAATCTATTTATATACAGATTTCCATCCAACGGTGAATAGACAGGGCCCTACGTAGGGGCGCCCCTATTGTAGACGCGCCCTTCCTTTTAATATATGATTGTCTTTCCCTAAATATATATATATATATATATATATATATATATATATATATGCCATGTGGAAAGAATTGTTATGACTTGTACTTTTCGTTTTAAAAGATTAGTTGAGCGGAGAAAATAACACAAGTGCTCTTTCCTCTTTTTAAGTCTTCTGATAGCGAAAGCCTATTCCGCAATTTCAATGTAATCACACGCAAAAAACAAGCGTGTGTACAACTCCTGAAAATGAATTTGGATCTCAACGTTGAAATATACAATCCTTCCAATAAATTTTCAAGCCCCTTAACAATTTCTGAGAAATTACAATAATTACAATATTCGAATACAATATTGAATATTGACTTTTTCATCAATATATAAATATTGATCCTGTATGATTACCTATACAGTAACATGATTTGGACTATTAGAAAATGGACTTTGTTCAACAAACGTTTGTATATATCTGTTGTTGAAATCAATAGGGAATTTCGCAACACCTCCATATATGTGTCCAAGTCCAACCGTGCAAATCCTAATTTGTATTAAACGGCTTACCGTACATGTCCTTTCAGTACTTTTGGTCAATGCATATTTATCTATGTATTAATTGTTCGTAAAAGTTCAACATCAGTGACGTACTTTAAATTTTATATATATACACATATATATATAAGTATTATCTGGTTATGTCATAACTCATAACTATACAATATATATACATGCGCAATTCCAAAATTTATCAATACATATGCATTTCTAAATTTATATATAGTAGCCAATGACCCATGTAATATTAAGATCATTACGAGCGTACGTACTACAGCTATATATATAATCGTAATCTTCTAACAACTCATTGATTTTGTCATAATCACAATGACATTCACCACAGTGGTTATTAGTTTTCAATGTTGTAAAAACGAATAGCCAAGACACTTCTAAATTCAATCTTGTAATAATTTTTTTTTAAAAAAAAAGAAATTTCTCTCAAATTAAATAATTATAGCTTGAAAACAAAATTGCAAAAATTTACTTCCGGACGGCATTCATTGTCATGGGACACAAAAGATCACGGTCATATAGACCATTAAGTCGTTAAGAAATGCGAAACATAGTACGTACACCGAATTTTCTTGAAAAGATAACCATATGTGACCCTTATATATATTCTTAATTTTCACATTAATATATATATATATGTGCCTATTCTAGTAGTGATCTCTACACAAGCTTGTTAATTAATTTAAGTCTATGATTCAGAAGGCTTTGGCACCTTGATGATAATCATATAGTGTAGTTATTAGCTAGTAATAATAACGTGCAATTAGGGGAAATCCAAAATTGAACAATAATTTAATTCAAACGAGCCTCTTTTTGTGCGTAAACTGTATACAAGTTAATCAAGAAATACAGGACAATTAATTGCAAGAACAAAAAGTGTGGATTTATTCCATATAGAGTAGAGTGTTATCAGCCACACTACTTTTTTTATTGGTTGGCTCTATTGTTACCCTTTTTTTTTTCTCCTTTTATCCATTTTCTAATTTAAAAAGTTATTCTAATACCCTTTTTAAATTCCTTTCAAGTACAAAAATACCCATTAACTAAAAAAAATAATTGCTACCCCTTTTTTTCTCCTCCTACCCTTTTTCTAATTATACCACTTAGAGATTTAAAAATTTCTTCTAACACCCCTTTTAAATTCCTTTCCTTAACTAAAAAAAATAAAAAGATTTCTCCACACATCCCCATATCTGCAAAAAGATACAGTTCGTGAGTTCAACATCCAAAAATAGAAAAATCCCATTCTGTATGCTCCAGTAACTTTCATTCTGCATGCTCCTCGAGTGCGAGTTGGCCTGTGCATGTACTTCAAGAATATATTCTTTTTCTTAAATCTTTTTTAATTACTTTCAGATAGCTTTTTTGAAAAAAAAAAAAAAAAACAAACAAACAAAAAATAGAAAAAGATTTACTCGAAGTCTGTTTTTCATTAGTTTTCTTCTTCGTTGTTTTTATTGCTTTTTTTCTCATAGCAAATTGTTTATAAGCTTCATCACTATTTTTTCAAAAACTGAGTGCGTTTGGCCATGAGGGGGTCTATTATTTAGGGGTGTGTTAAAGAAATTAGGTTTTATTTCATATTAATATATAAAGTTATTTATGTCAATCTATAAAGAGATATTTTAGTAAATAACTAATTAATTACAAGAGAAGTGAGAGGAGAAAAAAAAAAGGTGGTAATAGAGCCACCCTTTTCTATTTGGTGTGTAAAAATATAAATTACATATTTTCATCTTCTTTTTTCGTTTATTTCACATATAATATGACCTTTTTTACGGGAAAATCAATTTCTAAACAATATGGTGTATATTTTAGGGAAAAAATTTGTGATGGAGCGATGCTTGATCTTTTTTTTTTTTGTGATGGAGCGATGCTTGATCTGGTCGTTGGGTTTGATAACCGATCGATCTCATCAATAATTGTACTTCCAATGAATCCAATCCAAAAAGAAAAATACAAAATTTCCATATACTTTAAATGGCGATCCTGATGATAAATATTGTTCTTTTGTTTAGATCAACTGAGACAAAATATATATACATATATATATATGTTGGATTTTTCTTCAAGTTGCTAGAGATTTCCATGCGCAATATTTAGGAAAGTTATATGATACAAACATGACACATAGCGGCTCAGTTAGAAGTCATAGTAGTTGTGCGTCCATATATACACACTAAATCGAGAATATGCTGTTATAAATACGAATGTATAACGTATAAGGGTCCCAATTCAATAACTATTCTTTTTTTTTATATAAATCTATAGGATCTCACTCCAAGCTAAGCTATCCCAATTCAATAGCTATTATTATTTTTTTAAATCTATCTATAGGGTCTCACTCCAAGCTAAGCTATATTTTTAAATCTATAGGGTCTCACTCCAAGCTAAGCTATCTCAATTCAATAGCTATTATTTTTTTTAAATCTATCTATAGGGTCTCACTCCAAACTAAGCTATGTTTTTTTAAAATATATAATATTGTTAATCTAAAATCTAGATTAATAAATCTAGATCTAAACACAGAAAGAAAGAAGAATGGAAGTATATAACATAAGTCAGCCAAGGGAGAGTTTTCTTCTACCCAAAAACTCAAAAAACTAATTAATTACACATACTTTCATTTTTCACTGTCCAAAAAACTAATAATTACAACTCTATCATCAAGATACATTATTGCACTCTGTGTCCGTGAGAGAATACGAGGTCTATTTCTAGATTTCAAAATAAACGAGTCCCAATAGAATAGGAATTCTAATCTAATAAAATTTCATGTGTTTAATATTATATAAAACCTTTTTTTTTCCTTTTAAAAAAAAAAAAAAATCTATTAAGATTCGTAGCATCCATGTGCCATATGCAAACTCTTCCATAATCCCATATGTGTAACCAATTTCTGGTTGGAATAGGACTAGATTAATAGCCATATACACAACACACCCAATTGAATTACAAGGGAATTTTTACTTCTTCAAAAACAAAAAGAAGAAAAAAAAATAAAGAAAAAAGAAAAGAAAAGAAAAGAAAAGAAAAACTAAACGGCCGGGAATCTAATTATTCTATGAACTAGTAGTCCAAAACACGTGAATCGTGAATCGTGATGACTCTTGATATGTTCACAACAAATTAACGACTACCTGGTATTTTTTTTCCCGAATAAAAATCACTTATTAGTTAAACAGAGCTCTCAACAATGCCTGCATAGGATGACAAATCGATACTAATACATACATATAAGTAGTTATTTTTTTTTTAAGACAAAACATAAATAATAATAGTTAGTCATCCAATATAAACTGAGATTACAAGCATATTAATAATAACCACACTTCTTCTCAATGAGCTGGTTAAATTTGAGTCCAAAACCTGAAGAAAAAAAAAGGGAAAAAAGAAAAAGAAAAAGGCAATATAGGATGTAGAGAACAAAACTAATCCTTGATAAAGTTTATATACATTAATTCTATCCTGACCATCACATAATAATCACTTGTCACTAGGTACAGGTACGGTACCTATGAATAGCATAAAAGAAGTAGTTATATATATAGACATAGTTTTTTTTTATTTATCTATAAATATTCTTTTACTTAATTAAAATTCGTTATACACATTTTTTCATTTCATGGTAAAAAGTAAAAAAAGAAAAACATTAAATAATAAATTTTTATTTTTGATATTTTTTTTTTTCCATTCCTCATATAATCCAACAGCTAAAACAAGAAATATCCATAAATAGGCATAAAAAATTTACATATGCATACGTGGGAAAAAAAAATACTATTGGATTGGAACCATATCTATATGTATGTACGTGATTAATATCGTATGCATGTATTAAGATCTGGTAAGCAACATCATGTTCTTGAATTCCTCGAAATCAAGCTGTCCGTCCAAATTGGAGTCGAAGGCATTAATCATAGTCTTGCAATCTTTTCCACTGTTCTCTTCCATCAATCCTAATCTTATTAGCACGCTCTGAAGCTCCTCACATGAGATGAATCCGTCGTCGTTTTGGTCAAACACCTTGAACGCCTTAACCAGGTCACTTAACTCATCCTCATCACCATCAACCTCTTCAGTATCATTAATGCCGTCTTCTTGATCATCACCGTTATTGTTGCTATGCCCTGGTGATGATATGGATTCGTAAAAGAACAAGAACTCGTCAAAGTTGAGGCTTGGTTTTCCAACTAAAGACTCAAGTTCTGTCAGGCTAAACTGGACTCCAATCCTCTCGAGAAGCCAGCTCAGCTCGTCGAGGCTGACGTGGCCGTCGCCGTTCTTGTCGAGCTTTTCGAAGATCCTCTTTAAATCCTTGGTGGTTAAGGGAGACATATTGGCTAGAAAATCGATCGCTGATGATTAGAACTTTGTGAATACTAGTGCTATAAGATATAGCTCGAGAGATGGTTTGCTAATTTTGATGTTGACCAACTTTTTGTGTCTTAAAATCTTTGGTGGAGTGCTCCTATTTATATACGTAGACTTGGAAAAAGAAACAAAGTCTTTCTACGGTTCTCGATTGTTCACGTAGCCTTGATGGCGATAGTATATAATCATAAGTCTTGCTCAGCCTTGTAAGATCTATTTTGCATGAAGCTTCGTGGTGGTAGCAACGTTTAAGACTTACTAGGATTCTATTTCTTGTGGGTTTCATTCAACTCAAAAAATAGAATTTCCACCTCTACGAGTAATTCCTTGTTATTTTTTTAAAGGAAAAAACATATAAATTGTAACTGTTTAAAAATAAATACTAGTAAAATTCACTCAATTCTTATCGACTTAAACGGCATATTTACTAATTATTTGTAATTAAAAACATCATCAATAGGAAAGAATTAAAATTTAAGTTTGTTTTTGCCCAATTTTATTAATTAGTGAATGATTCATCAAAATTGTATTATGCACATAAATAGATTTTTTTTGAAAAAAAAAAAAAGAAGAAGAAGAAAAGTAACACTTTCATTATTTTTATTCCCATTAGGACTCTTATGGATTAGAAGAAATGTCCTAAATATTTAGATATTTAGGGAACTTTCTCGTTGTGGATGGGTTCATTAGACGATATTTAGGTTTTATTAGGAGTAAGTTCCTGTGTGCTTATGGAGAAGTTTTTTCACGAGTCACTTTCTGTGTGGCAATACCAATATCCTATCGGATTTGTCGGCGCAATCAGACAGTGTGCGGCTAGAAGAGTGCCAAGTCATGCAACCGACAAATTTTTAATTTTTGACTATGTGAATGGAAACGAAACCGACCAAGAAAGTATCTTCCGAACGTACGTACTGGGTGTTCTAGAAGTTACGTGAGACATAAGGCGTTCTAGAAGTTACGTGAGCTATGGCAAGTACTGGCTGTAGTACCATGTTAGAGAGGGAGGGGATATTTTTGTTCAACTACATGTATAGAATTTTCTAGAACTACTTTTAGTTATGACAAAATATCTAAAATGTTTAAAATGTTTGATATGGTAATTGATATCTGTGAACATAAAGACTCGAAAAGTTTGGACAAAATTGTTTAACTGGGGAGTGCAATAAACATGGTACTAAAGCATACAAAAACTCGGTAGCTCCATCTGTTTGATGATCCATACCACAGGTACAAATACCGCAAGAGAAATTTATTCATACGCTACTAGAGACAAAAATCATGCATAAAGCATATCGAGTATTATTTCTCTCTCTTTGTTTTCAAAGAGAGAAAAAATATGGAAGAGGAAGAAAGCCATAGACAAATGCACCTAACAGCTCACACTTGACATTATCTAGAATACATTATTTTTCTCAGGCTAACTTAGCTCTTGAGGAAATTTTACAAAATGAAACATGAACAAAAAATGAGAGTTCTGTCCGGCTTGGGAGTTGAGAAGAGATAAGAATCAAGTAATTTGGTGTGTTGATTTAACTTTTAAGGTTTCAAGCTAAACTTTCCAGGCTCACTGTAATTCTTTTCCAGCTCCTCGATTTTCTCGACTCTGAAACCTCTGATCCTTAATTCCTCAGGAATTGAAGTATCTTTATAATCTACCTTTTCAAGGATCCAACCCTTGTTTTGTACCGAACCTCCCACTTTCACCTGTTTACAATGACATTATTGTTAGGACTATACACAATTACAGGCTTGAATCATTTACTTTTCAGACATAATTAAAAAAAGACCCAACTTCCTAGTTAAGAACGATGTCATATGATTTTATTGCCAGTATATTCACAGATAAGAAATACGAACGGAAGCAAGTCAGTAATGACATGGGGTCCACAGATCTAACTTCAAAGGATGGAATCCCTCAGATGAGGATAGAGAGAAATAGTAATATGGCCTCTTTAGCCAAATCTGTGTCCCTTGGTAATTTTGAAATCTTTGCTCTATGTTGTTATCCGAACATACCTCTGCATCTTCAATGGCATCAATGACAAGAGCCCCATCCAAGGATAGATCTTCCACGAAAATGTTGCGGCCTTTAATAACCATGGTAGACCTTTGAGAAATGGAGCAATTACCATTCACTTTTCTCTTGATGTCTGAATACGTGAGAGCCCATTTAGGCTTCCACGTGACACGAGGCCATACCTCGACTTCCTGTCCATTAAATACCTCTTGTACTGGATCAGCCACTTGGACTCCGGCCTTGTAGACATAAAAATAGAAACCCAAAGTGCAAAAAAATTGTGAGAGAGAGCCACTCATAAAGTCATAGATGTGAATTTCATAAGAATAACAAAACATTCAGCATTGTAATTTTTAATGTGAAATTGACCCTGAAAAAGAGCATATGATGAAAGGCCTCAATTAAAACTAGGTAAATTTAAAAGGCCTAGATTGAAATTTGCGTATATATACATCTTGAAGGAAAATAAAGGACCTGAATATGTAAATTTAGAAATAAGTTACATTCCATAATAAAGGTTACCTTCCTAAGAATGAGACTGTTTGCACGATAGATTGCCATTTCTCCCGAAGTGGCACTATGATAAGGATTTCCCTTCGGTACCTTCAATTTCATCCAAAAGAGTAATTATAAACAAGTTCAAGATGTATTGAAACCCCCAAAACAAGGAAAAATGTGCAGAAAAAAGAAAAAGATTAAAATATATCTACACATGCTTATGTTTCACAATTTTGCTATCTGTCAACTATAATGGATTCCAGAAATTGTAAAGAGCTTGTCAAACACCTAACATGAACTACTGGAAGTAACTTTGAGGTTATTATGGTATCATACCTTAGCAGCATCATCAGGGTTGTTCTTCACGGGTGCATAAGCAAGCCATGTATCCATCACCTAAGCAATCGCACAAAAAGACAACACACATCAAAATAAGGAATATAACACCATTTAAGAAAAACTATTCTTAGATAGGCATTCAATAGCTTAAAAGCTGTTCTAAAATATTACACAGAAAAATCGATCTCAGAAGAATAAGACCATATTCCAAGTAAATTTGAGCAGCTGAAACTCCGTTTATTTTCTGGAAAATAAAAATTACCGTAAATCCAACCCTAGCAGTTGGAGGCAGGGTTTTTGGATAATCTTGCATCATGCATTCGAGTCGAGTTGAAGACTTAAAGGAAGTTTTGCTAGCATCTTTATATCTACAGGAAAATTGGATAAGACAAGACATGATGCATACTGGATGGAAAAAAAGAATTCTAAGACTGCTATTCTTATGTTCAAGTAATAGATAATTAAACACAGATTAATGACTTACTTTGGGTTAACAAACTCCTTTATACCACCTTTGGTTTTTGTGAGCTCCTCAATATACGGACCAAGTTCCAATATCAACTGCAGAAGAAGTTAAAATTTTTAGAAATCAATCTGAACCGATATGCCAGTTTTAGTGAAACCTTCTATTAGTTACAGTAGTCTAGGAAATTCCATTAAGAAATGAGGTGTAGGTAGTTTAGGTCATCCTCTAAATACATTATGAGTAATAATATCAATGCGCCAGAAGATTACTTGGTTTATATTTCCTGGGAAAGGAGAAAAGCCAGTCTCCCCGTTCACATCTCCATCAGGATGGCCAGTGGCTCTAAGCAGAGGATCAAGCTGGTTGTATTCCACATTTATCACCATCGTCCTCCCTGAGTAGGTTGCAAGATCAATGATTGAACATTAATAAAGAAACTGTTTTATTTACGATATGTTATCATTATGACTGTTACACGTGTTATTTGTAACGTCATTGAAAGAGCACAGATTTTTTCATTATCAGTAGAAAAGAAAAAAAAAAGGAGGGGAGGACAAATATATATCGAGATAGAGAAGCAAGAACCAAGCATCTTTTTTTCCTCCAAGTTAAGAATCTTGACTACAGAGGCACTAGCGCACTTTTAGGGAAGTCTTTTCAAACAACAATTTATTTAGCTAACAAAGAATAGTATGTTTCGTTTCTTTAAAAATAATGATAAGGAAAAATTAAATTACTAAGAATTATAAAATCATCACAAGCAGTTCAAGCCAGTGAACAAAGCAGTGATTGTTACTAATTACAATGACATATGTTGAGCTCAATCAAAACCTTAAGAGATTACTTGCTGATACATGAAACTGTTCATACATCAGGTCATATATTCTCAACAACATCAGCAAAAACCATGCTCTTAAATTATAAAGTTCGAAAGTAGGAAAAAACAAAAGGAATCCAAGTGAACCAGTAATTAGCCAAAGCTCCTTGGTATAATTTTAATACAGTAAAAGCTATCATCTCAGTCAACTATAGTGAAAAATCTCTTGTAGTGTCTTTTGTCACGAGGAAAGAGTCAGTATTGTATACCATCAACGTGAGTAAGTCGGGTAATCCCGCCTATGGCTTCTTTCGCTTTGCGAGGAACAGCAAGGGAGTTGACATGATATTGTCTGGTAGCACTGACACCTATTGCTGCTGGAATTGCCTACATAGATACAAATACAAATTATGGGTAATGATCGTATTGGCCAACCATAAATCTTTAAACAGAAGTTGTTACAGATTAAATACAGAAAAAAATATCATTACTGACATTGAAAAGGAGTCCATTTGTATCTTGGAAAAATAGAACCCATCTCAAACCAGCATCACGCCTGTAAGAAAATATAAGCAATTCAAATCATGGATGTGCACAGGTAAGTATTTCTGAACATACAATAGAATTTAGGCAACTATTTCTGATGTACCAAACATTCAGAAGGCCACTAGAATACAGAAGGGAATGCACATCGCCATGGCCGTGAGGTTTAGTCTGCCACATAAAGAAAGAGGTTAAGAAAATTCATTATTTTTTTACTAATTATTAATTATTTTGATTCTTATTTGCTGAGAGAGTAGGGCTTAAAAATATTTATTTAAAAAATGGATTCCTTAAACCATTAATTAAACAGAAAATATGGCATTGATTAAGCTCATATATAAAGGGAGAATGACTTGCACACAGTACCTGAATCCTGTACTTGTTATGCGGATCCACCGCAAGCCTGGCTTCATTATCATCTAAGCATGCAACTTTTTCCTGTAATTAATAGTCAATTTTAACATTCTAAACCTATATTTCATCAATTATGAGCCTTCATCAGTAAGACATCAATGGCAATTTATACCTGCTTCAGAAGCTTTACTTGTGTAGGTTCCATCCCAAAATAAGAATTTGATTCTAAAAGGTGTATAATACACGAATGTGTGTCATCTGAAGTCATTATTACAAAAGGAATCTTTTTCTGAACTTCACCTACAAATTGGAAAGCTACACATCATTACTCATAACAAGAAGATAAAATTATGTATTAATAAGAAATTGTTGAATTGATAATAATAATTGAATTTAAAGGCTAACTCTTTTAGAGAGAGGCATAATGAACTTCTCTTTTTTACTAAATATGATGCAAAAAGTTAGGGATATGATCAGTTAGTTTGTATCCGATAGCATGTTGCACATGTAAACTATTAAATTAAAAGCACCACATCTTATTTAAGGGTACCACGCCTTAGACAGATACTATGGAAATGCTATAAATTTATGAGTAAGGGAAGAATCTAAATTCTCCACAGGAGGACAGTCCCAAACATGTTGACGATTGAGGATTTATGAAAAAGTATTATACAGCGTAATACAGTTATATGGTTTTCCTATCTAATTTCTAAAATACACATTCATGATGGAAGAAAGCATGCACTTTTCAAGTAAAGCTCTAGTCAAAGTATGTATGTTTTTCTTTTCCTAATCTAACTCCTATATCCACAAGGTGTGAGATAAGCTTGACAGACCTTGAGTGAGGCTATGGCTAGCTTCTTGAAGAGCCAGAATAGATTCAATGTAATGTTGTAAAAAACAAGTTCCTGTGTTAGTCTCTCTCGGAAGAGCCACCTGAAACATGTGAAAAAATAATGTTACAGATGCTGGTACAACTTTCTCAAGCATACTTGCTGAAGAAAGTTTGGGCTGAGAAACAATATTTTGATGATATGTTTCACATAACACCATCAAGAGGGAAAATGAAACTAGGAGAAGTTTATTCTTGTTTATTTCTATAGAATTTCAAATAACACCATCAAGAGAAAAAATGAAACTAGGAGAAACTTTATTTTTATTTTTCCTCAGAAGCGACAGAAACTTTCAGTTGTACAATAGGACCATATTCAAATGAAGACCAGGAACAGCTCTAGCAAGGAGATATTTGATTCACACTGAAGATGCTACATGTTAAGGATGCAGGGCCAGGGAGCTTAGCTTTATTAAAAACATTTTATTAACAAATAAACAGACACTTCATTGATCTGCCAAAAGTTCTTCATACCAAGAAATTATGGTTAATACGATGTACCTTGATTCCATTGTACCCTAAACGTTCCCCAAGACCACCAGCAACAAGAACAAATGCAGCTTTCTGAGCTTCCCTGATGCCTGTTTCCTCAAATTTGATGAAGTTATCATCACCAAAAGTTAAGACATCACCTGTTGGAACCTGTAAAACATTGCTCAATAATCAGCCCAATTCATTATTTCTTCTCAATTACAAGTACTGATATAGCTCAGCATCTAGACAGAAGTGCTAGTCTGCAAGTAAATTAATATCTACTTCCTCAGAAATGATTCTGTTTATAAGTGGTAAAAAATAACAGAAGATAACCCTGGGAGCAATGACAGGCAAGGGATAATGGCAAATGATATCAGCTTGTTACGCCAATATAGCACTCATGAAACATAAGAACAAGCAAAGAATCACGATTCAAGAGATCTAATCAACCGTAATCAAGCAAGCAATATGTTTCATCCATGACGAGTACAAGAAAACTAGCACAACTGCAGTCTTCCACCTGCCATGACAGGGCAGATGAACTTATTCTTGAAGACACAAATGGATCACCAACTTGAGATATGTCCATAAAGTTAAAAGACGCAATTCTTGGTTTCCAAACACGGTCAGCTTTTCTTATTAATGGCCAAAGCTGGATTCTGATATTGAGCAACAAAGTGTACAGAAAATAATGAGGCTGAAAATCAGATTGCACAATAGCAATAGTGATACTATTACTACAAAGTTGGTGTTATGTAGGTGCAGTGAACTTCACAAATTCAGAGTTATGAAATCAGTAAATAATCGGTGTTGATTGTAAATTTGGGCTACTATTATTTAAAGTAGATTAGTTATTAGATCAAAACCAGCACAAAGTTCATAAGCTTTCAATAACGAGATATGTGAACTTACTGAAGGTGTGAAGCCATCAAATGGGTTCTTTCCAGCCTTCGAATCTGCTAAGAGTTCTCTAGCAGTTTTAATATATGATTCCAAACCACCAGGATAGCTCGAATTTAGCCGAGCCACCTGCAATTAAACAAGATTCATAAGCAACCAACTTGGAAACATCGCTTTCCAATTCGGAAAACTTGTCCTTTTAACAAATTTGGATCCAAAGACATCCAATTCGAAACAAACAAAGAATTTTCATCTTGGTTCCAAACTTTCAAACAAAAAGTAAATAGTTAGATAAAAAGTACATATTGGAGATCCATTAGCATGTGCATAATTCCATTTTTATAGCCCAAAAAAAAAAAAAAAAAAAAAGAAACCTGATCAAAGAAAGCTTTCTTTTCGTCGTCCTCAACCCCTGGTTCCGCCCAATGCTCGAACAAATGAGTCTGTCCCAATTCCAACAACGTCTTCGCAAGCTCAATCTACCACAAAACCGACAATTCCATTTTAAAAAAGAATATATATATCATAAAATAATAAATCAGCTAAATAATTACACACTAAAAGAAGAAAAAAAGAACTACGTAAACTATAAGAAGCTAAGCATAAATGGTACCTGGTGAGGAGAAAGAAGGTGGAGACTTTTCTGAAGATTAGGCGAAGAAGATGCGAAACCGCCATTGATGCCGAGCTTCGAGAGTTTCTCGGCGGTGGATTCGAGCGTGGAAGCCATAGAACTCTAAGCGGAGATGAATGAAGATCCGGTGTTCGACGAAAGTTCGAGGAGAAGAGAATAGAGTATGAAGGCTTAGAATTATATTATAACATAAATTAAGGCGAGGCTTTGGCTTTGGCTTTGGCTTTGGCTGTAAATGTAGTCATATGGATCTGGAAATATGGACCGAGAGCCGTATATATCAACTTACCAAAATTCAAAGATCCTCAAACCAGGATTATTGCGATGAGTAATCCCGTTGGTGCTAGAAAGTGTTTTTTTTGGGCCCCACTTTAGTTGGTCACACGAGCGTAGAAATTAAGCCGCTTTTTTGCTGGTGCCACGTCAAATATATAAGTATATATTAAGTGTCATAATTCAATATATTTTATTTATACTAATTAAAATTAACATTTAACTTTATACGCCTTTTATGATAAAGAAAAAAAATAGACAATAATTGGATAACGTGTGTTTTTTTTTCGTCCAACTACTGAAATTATTATAATAGTAGTTAAATAAAAAATATTTATAAATAAATAAAAAATACATACTAAATCCGTCTCTAATGCATGAAAAATACATACTAAATCCGTCTCTTATGCATGTAAAGTCCAAAATTTCCTTTTACTTTTCCTTTGGCTTAATTACATAAAAATACCTTTATTTTTTTTTTTTGCAAAAAATACCTTGATTTTTGAACTTCTGCAAATTAATTACCTTACTTTTGAAATTCTACAAATTAGTATCCACATATTTACGATTTCTGTAAATTATTACTCTCAATTTTGAATTCAGCAAATTAATATCCTCAATTTTTATTTTGTTTTTTTGTAAATTTTATACTACGAGTAAATTAAAAGATACAAACACCTCTCATTAACTTATTAAAAATGTTTATACATTAATATATTATCGTAAATTATAACTAATTTTTTTGGTTAATTGAGAAAAAATACAATTTTTTTTACCTCTCATATTTCTTTCTTTCTATCTTTTTTTTACAATTAACCATTTCTACCTCTCGTTCTAATTTTTTATTTTTTTAAATGAAAAGTTAAATAATCTAATTATAAATATTTTTCAAAAATTTTATTATTGTACAATTAGTTTTGATTAAATTAACGAGAGCTACTACCATCTTTTAATTATTAAAATCAGCTAATTGGGCACTAAAAGTACAAATTTATAGGAATTTCAAATGTTAGGATATTAATTTATAAGAATTTTAATTTTCAGGTATTAATTTGGAGAATTCAGAAGTGAAAGTATTATTTTACAGAAATTCAAAAATCATGATATTATTTTGCGAAAATTTAAAAGTGATGGTATTATTTTGCAGAAATTTAAAAATTAGGTTTTTTTTTTTTAGCAGAAAAGCTAAAAATAAGAGTATTTGTATGTCATTATCCTTTTTCCTTTTGTGGAAGGGTTTAAGGATATCTTTTTTCTTTAGTTTGGATTTTATAAGTTAATATAAATGTTTTTTGTTCATTGATAGGAAAAAAAATATTTGGTTTTTTGTTTTAGTAAATGTTAAGACAATTTTTTTGCACCAAAAAATTTCAAAAAATAATATCACATAATTTTCAATTATAATAAATAATATAGCATAATTTTCAATTATAAAATTTTAGATTCAATAGTCTCACGCGCAAGATTTTGTATTATTATTATTATTTGAAGGAAAAAAAAAAGTGTTAATGCCTATATTCATAACTTTTTTCATTGACCTGTCACCTGAGTTTCTGCCCAACATGCAGACTTCATTAAAATGGCAATTTGATACCTTATTTTAATTTCCTCTTTATTTTATTCTTTGGATGTCTACTTTATGCGAATATGTGCTTTTAAGCATATGCTCAGCTACCCCAAGAGGCAAGAGCATATTCTGACCAAAGAGATCATTTATTTTTCCTTATTCCCTTTCTTTTTTTTTTTTTTTTTTTGGTTCTTGCCTTTAAAAAGAAAAAAATTCTTACCTTATACAAGACAAATCAAAATCCCAAAAAAATCCGGCTAATATTAGTCGGATTAGATTAGATTGATTTTATTTAAAAAAAAAACTGAATTATTAAATTAAAATTAATGACGCTTAGCACCTGACACCAAAAAAACGTGGATCTCATGTATTTAGATTTGTATATCCACATTTTTATTAGTGTTATTGGTCTGTAGTAAGGATTATAAGTACTCTTAAATATCTCTATAACCATGAGATTAAGATTTGACGTCGACAAGTCATGTCGCAGTTTGTGTATAATTATTTAAATTTTGGCACATTATTTATTTAAAAAAAAACTAAAACAAATAAAAAACAAAGAATTTAAAAAAGCGGACTGAATTCTCATTTTCAGACATTTTCAAACACCAAAAAAAAAAAAAACCCTCATTAATCATTATTAGAGATTTTAAATGATGAGTTAAATTTTAAATGACTGAACCCGTTTGGTTCGCCTATTTGAATGTGTGTATTTGAATGAAAATTGTGGAATGGGTTATAATTGGAATGGAAGACATTTGAATGGAAAAAATAGTGGAATGGGTTATAATTAAAATGGGAGTATTGGAATGGACCATTCAAAAACACCTCTCCCCCTCCATTCTCATCTAAGACACAAAAATCCATTCAAATAGTTGATGTGACTGATGAACCATTTGAATGGAAAAACTAAATTGTTGAAACAAACACTCATTCCAAAAGACCATTTGAATGGAAAATTTAGAGTTGTTGAAACAAACACTTATTCAAATGGATTTTCCATTCCAATGGAATGGAATGGTCGAAACAAACGGGTAAGGCCCCATTTGGTTCGCCTATTTGAATGTGTGTATTTGAATGGAAATTGTGGAATGGGTTATAATTGGAATGGAAGACATTTGAATGGAAAAAATAGTGGAATGGGTTATAATTAGAATGAGAGTATTGGAATAGACCATTCAAAAATACCTCTCCCCCTCCATTCTCATCCAAGACACAAAAATCCATTCAAATAATTGATGTGACTGATGAACCATTTGAATGGAAAAACTGAATTGTTGAAACAAACACTCATTCCAAAAGACCATTTGAATGGAAAATTTAGAGTTGTTGAAACAAACACTCATTCAAATGGATTTTCCATTCTAATGGAATGGAATGGTCGAAACAAACGGGGTTATAATTGTTTGACTGATCTCAATTATATATTCGGTGTTATATTTAGAAGTATGTCAAATCTAATATTCGAACGTTTCTTAGTATTTTTTTCATTTGATCTTGTGGTGTGGGTAATAATGTTCCCATTTAAAACGATAAGATTGGACAAACATTCCTATATATGATAGTTTTTTTCTTTTTCTTTTTTTTTCCCTTCTTGAATTCCTAGATATGAAAGTTGTCGCATAAAGATCCGCAAATTGCTTCTAAAGCAGATATTATCATGTAGTAACAAGTGTGAGTCACATATATATATATATTTTTTTTAAAAAAATAAATGGTAAATTTTAAAAATTATGGCAATTTATTTATACAAAAAATAGAATAATACTAGACATTCCAAAATTTCTACCAAAATTTTAATACCAATAAACGTGCCATGTTATACTCAGTTGATAAATAATAAATATGATTAGTTTAGTTGTGATATTTCTAATATACCAATTAAATAATAGAATTTATTATATTGCTGGTATTCAAAATTAATACAAATTTTGAGATACTAAGTATCATCTAATAAAATAATAGCGACAGAGCCTTCCAAAATTAATTATAGGATTTATTAAATGTTTTCACCGAAGCTACGTAAAATGTCTAAATATTTTCAAATTATTGAAATCTTCATTTTGTCAAATAGTAATCTGTGTCCTAATTTTTATGTATTTGATAAAAACCTATAGGATTGGTGGTTTTTTTTTTTTTTTTTTTAAGGAAAAACCTATAGGATTAGTTGACATTGAGATCAATAAAATGACTTGCGTATATTTACTTAGGGAATTTTTAAATCCATCAACTATTTAGGTATATTCATTTTCTTTTTACATCACAAAAAATTATTTTATTATTTTGGCTTTTTGTGTATATTCATTATATTTTAAAATATCTTTTTTATTTTGTGCATTCTTTATTTTGTGGTACTAAAATAGAAACAATAAAAGTGGGGCTTATGCTATTATTCAATCAAGTTTTATTATGTTTATCTAATTTTGATTTTTTTTTTTTAATTTTAAGTTCTTTTCTTTTATTTTTTGTATATAACTACATGAATCATGTTATTTTTGTCTCACTTTTTTTTTTAGTCTATTTTATTTTTCACATCAAGATAATATAAAAAATTTATCGCATTTGCTGGAAATTTCGAAAAATGATTTTACCGAAAACAATTTCTCAGTTTTGTAAATAAATCAAGAACGCAGCAGAATTGGTATTTTAAATTTTTTCTTGAAACTTAAAAAAAAAAAGTAGGATAGTTGATCGAATATAAATCAATTCATGGATCTTGGTTTAGATAAAATCTGGAAGCGCTTCACAACCATTGAGCCTTCCTGTCTATTCTCTGGAGCCCGTTGAATGATCCAGTGTGTGGGCATCTTTTTAATTCCTAACGAGAGATGAGTGGAGGATCCAGAAGATGTTCTTTTTTTTTCTTGACTGCACGTCTACGACCGTAATTATCTCTCCGTCGGCGGCTATGAACGAGCTCGGGACTTCTCCCACAGTAGCTCGGTTCTCTCACTCTCTCTTTCTTTCTCTGTCACATGAAAACTACAGTCAATAGACTGTTGTAGGTGTGTAGCTTTCTTATAGAGGCTTAAGAGAACTTTTCTCTTAAGTATTAGAGAGGTGTAAACCATTTTTGACCTACTCAATTGACCATTCAATTAGTTATTGAGCTATGTGTGAACTAGACAGGGGATCTTATGGATCTAAATAATCTAAGCTCCAATGGGTCAATTACCCACAGTCATAATTGACTCTTAATTACGAATAGGCCTTGTCCATAATATTGGGGAAAAATTAGACATTGTACGGTATTTTCATAAAAAATTTTGAAAAATATGGTGGTTCGCATTTTCTTAAGGTACGGTACGATTTTTATTAGAAAATACCTTTTTTAAAAAAATATTTAGAAAAATGCCATTCTTTAAAATAGTAACTGGTAATCAGTAACTAAATATTTATAATTGGTATATAATTAGTAACCAGTAATCTGTTTCCAGAAACCAGTAACAAATTAATATTTTTCTAAAATATTTTTAAAACATGATATTTTTTAATAAAAATCGTACATTAAATTAGAAAAAAGCATGACTTCTGTATTTTTATAATTTTTTTGGGATTTTTAGGTAAAAGTGTGAGAAATCCTTAATATTGGGGCACTCCACTATAGGTCCAATATTACACTCTTAGACTAAATGTCATATATTTTCTGTGAAGGTAATTAACACTTTAATTAACTTAATCCATTTAGCATATACTATAACTGTAGATATACCCCCTATGCAATGTTGTACTAGTGAGGTGAAATTACCGTATTACCCCTCTAGTATATATTTACCTTTGAGTTGGTATTTTTCATCTAATGGATAATAATTGACTACAGTATTTGTAACTGCCTATACAAACACAGTCAAATTCACAAAGTGAATACCTGACGCCTAGTTTTTATTATCCAAATACTTGAAAACACTCAAAGTGACATTATATGCATGGTATCTAAATTATGAAAGCCGTTCTCGTCAATTCATAAATCTTAAGAAACTACTTTCTAGGGCATATTCTCAACAACACTTTCTTTTTCTCTCTCTTTACATATATGATATATTTATATATATGATTTATAAAAAATGTAGAGCACCAATATGTTTCTTACTTCTAAATTCTAATATATAATATATATATACACATATATATATGGGCACCAATCCAGTAGGTATTTTTTTTTTTTTACCTATGCATAGGTATCAATTGGGCCAATGAAATATTTTTTTGCACATTTTTTTATATTAAAAAATAGGAGAGAGAAAAAACATTAATGATGCACGTCTTTTTATACATCTTATTTTAGCCGTTAGATCATTGTTAGATGATGATCCAACGGCTAGAAAAAAAATACCTACACATAGGTAAAAAAAAAAAACCTACTGGATTGCAAACCTATATGTATATATATCATAATTTTTTTCATTACAATTTTTTATAATTTTCTAAATCTCCTTTATTCTATGTATATATATTTCATATAATTTGATGACATTTTCTCTCAATTTTTTAATAAAATTGTATATTTTTGTCATGAAAAAAAAAAGATTACATATCTTTATGATTTTGACGAATAGAAAAATATCTTCCTTCTAGTGTTTAAGCGACTTTCTTCATCTTTTTTTCTTGTTATACTGCTAGCATTCTCACCATATAACTATAATGAGTGTATTTGATTTTTACATTATTCTTTATAGTAATTCTAATTAGGGATAAAATTATAACTAAAATTATAAGTGTACTTAGTTCAATTGTTGATGGATTTAGAATTTCCTATTTACTTAATAGAGTGACAAATTTAGTAATTTAAGAAATAAAGTTGAAATTTTTAATAATTCTAAGTATCAAAACATATAAGCACTATGCTTATAAAGTTGTGTAACCCACTTCATATAAATTATATATGGCCCAAAGCCCAAACCTTTAGCATTTTATTATTTTTGGATTAAATAAGTAATTACTATTTTTTTTCAATGTTTAACTAAATTTACCATCACTATTAGATTCTACCACTTTTAGAAGGAAATTAGTCAAGAATTCGTTAAGAATGCTTCAAGAATTAATTAAGAATCCGTCAAGATCACCATCGACGTTAAGAATCTGTTAAAAATCTATTAATATTGTCAAAAATCCGTCAAGAATTCATCAAGAACCCGTTAAGATCACTGCCGATGGTCAAGAATCTGTCAAAAATTTATCAATAATTCGTCAAGATCGCTGCTGACGTCAAGAATAGTTTAAGAATCCGTTAAGAATTCATTTTAAAAAAGTGGTATGGTAGTAGATTTAATTAATAATAATGAAGAAAAAAAATGGTATACAACTAATTCATTCCCTATTTCTTGGGGCTAATGAGCTACTAAATAATAATATAGCTTTTTAATATAAAAACTCTTGAACTGGAAATAATTTAGTAAAATTAATAATGAACTCAATTTTTTAGAGCAAAATCCTCTGAAGTCCCCTAATATTAGTCCAAATAGAAAATAAAGGTGTTTTTATTATTTTTTTTTCAGTTAAGCCCTCATTCTTTTATTTATGACTTTCAGGTCTTCATTTTTATATTTTTGTTTCAAGTTAATCGTTTTTGTTCAAAACGGATATAAGAAATTGAAAAATTTTATATGGTTCTAACATGGATCTATTTTGGTCAAAATATTCATATATTTAGAAGATATATATATATATATAATATATGAATATATTACCAATTTTATGAGACACATATTGTTAATTTTATATTTTGTTGTTCCAACTTTATGAGACATATATTGCTAAAATTTTATATGGATCTAATTTGCTCCAAATATTCATATATCTACCCACATTTTTTTTCAAATAATAATAATAATTTCTTTTTGTTTTTAATTTTATCCCTGTTAAGATAAACACGTTTTACGTAAATACTAATTAATGATAGTTTTGGACAGAAAAAATTATAACGTGAAATAAAAATATAAGAACGAAAACCTAAAAATCACAAATAAAAAAATGAGGACTTTACCATAAAAAAAAACAAATAAACATATTTTTTTTAAAATAGAATTAATATTAGAGGACTTCGAATTTTGCTCAAAATAATTACTTAAGGTTAAGTTTATTAAACTAGTAAACTGTTATATTACGAGGTCAAGAGGATTTTGTATTAAAAAGCTTAATAATATATACGTAAAAACAGAGAAAATTGAATTTATGCGCAAGCGCAATACCCGCTGAGCCTGACCACGGCAACTCCTCCCCTCACTGGCGGTCTCCCAAGTCTCATTCTCACTCTCTCTCTCCTCAAAATTCCAAAGGCGTTGGCTTTTCGTACCGGGTTACGCTCTAATCGGCTTCTACAACCAGGTACCCTACTCTCTGTTTGGTTCTCGAGAAACCGCGGGATAATATTTTCTGGTTTGGTGTCAGGAGTGAAGAGGTCTGAGTTTTGGGGGGGTTTTAATTGATTTTGTTCGTGTCTCCAATGGGGTTTACTCCTTCATTGTCACAATTAATCTTATTCTTCTCGAACCGCAATGCATATGCTCTAGTATCTGTTTTTTCTAGGGTTTTTCCCCTAATCGTATTATCTCCGTTCTGTGCTCCCTATTGGCAGCTGTGGGTTTCAACCACTGAAAAGGAAGATGTGGGAAAATTCCAGAGGAGGGTCCTAGATGCGAGCTCAATCAATGGGTCATCGTCCGGCAAGCCAAACGGCTGTCAGAATAGAGAGCATGGCTAGTCAGGAATGTTCTGGTTACGATTCTGATGCGAGGTTGGAGAGGAGGTGGAAGAGAAGATGTATTGCTAATCAATGTTTCACTCCCAGCTCCCGCACCAATGCCCCAGTGGTAATCGAAGAAAATCGAGCTAGAGAAAGACTAGAGCTTTTAAAACACCCTTGTTTTCCGAGTTTTATGTATAAGCATGGTGATTACAAGGATGGTGTTGTTGATGGGCGTACGGAGGTTCTGATTAACGTTGGGGATGATGATGAGGATCCTCAGTATAATATGTTCTTGAATAATTTGAAGAAAGATGGGAATTCCTATGCACTTGAGGTTATTCTAGGCAATGGCGTGTCTGAGCGGATCAACTATGATGTTGAAGACTTGCTGCCTGATGAGCGGAGGTTAGATGCACCTAAAACTGTTGAGAGTTTTCCAGTGAATCAGAGGACTGAAGGGGAAACAACTTTGAGGATGGTTTTCGACGGAGAACAGACAGAAATTCCTAATAAAGAAGATCGTCAGAGCTTAAGAGCATTTGGGCATCAATTGAGGAATGAGGAGAGAGAACTTCCGGAAACTTTAGATGATGTACCAGGTGAAAGAAGAAAGAGTTGCTTAGCAGGGAGGAGCACGGGCGGAGAACATCTGGATATTGCTTCTGGTGGAACAAATGGGGGATCTAGTTTAAGATCTGGTTCTGAGGGTAATCACTTTGTTGAGCATAAAGGTGACCATGAAGATGAAAATGATGATGAAGAGTATTGCACACTTCTGAAATCTTCTCTTGGTCGAACAAATGGGGGTTCTTATATAAGACCTGGTTCAGGTGGCCATGAAGATGAATATTGTCATGATAGGGAATATTGCAGACTTCTGAATATTGCTCCTGGTGGAGCAAACGGACAATCTAATGCAAAACCTGGTTTAGAGGACGATCATTTGGTTGAGTGTGGACGCAAACAGAAAGATAATTTTGATGACACGTGTAATGAGTATGTCACATATCTGAATCACTTGGTGATAGATGATGAAGATACGATGCGTGGGATGCACGATAGTCCAGAGAGACCGGACGAGGTTGTGCAGAGCGAGCTTGGGCGTATTTGTGATCAGGTAGACGAATGTGATGATGTAACTCAAGACTACCTCAGATTTCTGGATACCATTGAGAAAGATGGTGAAGATGCAATGTATAAGGTTGATGAGGAGAGTGACGATGATTTAGAAATAGCTGCGATGGACAAGGACCCCTTTATTGGTGGACATTTTACCCCGTTTGAGTCTACTAAAGGACCTTATGTATATTCTCGTGCCATAACTTTTATCTCATTAGTTTGTTTTTGTGTTAACACTTAAATGCAGATGTGCTTAATGTACCTGTGACTACACATGCATCTGTTATCAATTTTATGCTTAAATTTTTGTGTATCTATCTGGCTTCTGATGTTCCTTCCCGTTTTTCTTTTCCTTTTTTCCCCCTCTTTTGTCTGCATTATATTATCAATATGTTGCAAATGAAAAGATCATTTTAGACGATCGGAGTGATGTTGAAGATCCTTGCACAAGTCAATCCCAGTTTAGGAAGGGGCTCATGGAGATTCTGAAGAGGCCTTATGATTCACAGCAGCATAAAGTTCTTTGGGAAGAAGTATCTCGTCGTAGACCAAAAGTTAAAGATATAAATTTGCGTCGCGAAACAATCTCGTGCCCACTGGAAAACAGTTTCAGCAAATCGTATCTTGACCAGTACAGTGGTTAGTTAATTTATTCATTAATTTGTTTGCATGTTTGCTTCAGTCAAGTTCACTTTCATTAGATGGGCATGGTTGATGGTTCTGCAGATTGAATTTCACTGATATTCAGAATTTACCGCATAATGTCTCCGCCGTTTGGTTAGTTATACATCAGTATGCAACATAATTAGTTTATGGTTGGAATATATAATATAGGTTTGAATAGATTTCAATCTGGTTCAGTTAGAGGTGTTTCTTGACGTTGACCTGTACTTGTCTGTTGTCACTTTCACAAGCTTGTTTTGGACTTTGTATGAAAACAATTACAAATGACTAACCCACAATATATTCTGAGTCCCTGATTTTGGGTTATTAACAGCGTTCCATTCTATCTACTAAATTCTTATGTTTGCATTGGTTCAAGCCTTTATATATACGTCATAAGTTGCTTTCGTATATATCAATATAATGGACTGCTTTTACCTGCTGACATGTTCATTGTTTGTCATGATTCTCCTGTACTTAAGTCCACTAGTTTGTCTTTCAACCGAAGAAAAATAAGGGAGAGAAAATATTATATTAATCTGTCTTATTCTGCAGATTTTGCAGAGCAAATTGATTTAGCCAAGTATGATGACCATAAAAGTTTGAATCTATTACGTGGATTTTTTTACTGGTTGAAGGTGAGTTTCCCATTCCTAGTCTTCTGTGGATTGGGTTAAGGGAGGTGTTCTTTATCTATGAATTATGATAGATGGCAACGAGATGATATGTTGTTGGCTTGATAATACTTTTATGCTTCAAAGTTGAAAGAGTTTCTATACTTGCACGATACATACTCTATACCTTAGAAACTAAACCAGTCAATTGCCCCACAAAAATGCTTGATCGAAAGTCAGGTGAACTATGGTTTCACCATAATGTCATTTATATGCATAATGCGAGCTGATACTTATAAAGCGTTATACTTTTCTCTGTTAACTCTTGACACCGACGTGTAATGGGCATTACTCGTGCTAATGTTTATAATGAATAATTGTGACTGCCTGATTAATGTAATTCCATGTAATCCATTTGCTGACCGTTATATTTTGTGTAAACTATCAGAATTTGGCCCATGTTGGAGTGTTTCAGCCCTGGAAGGATCCATCATGTTTGGAGGTGTTGCCGCAGAAGTAACTGAAAGATCGTGCCACATCTTGGAATCAGAATGCAAGCAAATCTGATGAGTGTGGTTGTGTAGCAAAGGGTGTTACGCTAGAAGTAGGCTGTGATTCCCATTAGTCTTTTGGTTTAATGATGAATCATAGAAGCCTGGATGAGAGCCAGATCGATCTAGTTTCTGCAGGTTTCAAATCTTAAGTCCTGTGTTGATTATGCTGTCTTTTTCTTGTCTGACGTTAATTTTGTATTTAATCTGCACAGAGGTATTGGAATTATGATGTGTTGAAAAATTTGAGAAGAAAATTGTTGGAATCATTCCTTAATGCTAGCATTTAATTTAAATCCTTTGTCTTCATTCTTTTTCACTTAAGCTACAAGTTAGTCTTTGTCCAGAAGAAGATCTCATCAGCAAGAAGCCCGGGTTGAAAATTTTGAATTAAACCCAAAAGCGGTTGATCGAAAGTCAATTGTGTCAAAATATGACATAGAAGACTATGGTTTGGAGATTTTGGCACGGTGAGGATTAATTTGGGCCAAAATTACTTTTTGTGACTATTTTTAGGATAATTTTTGGGGCTAATCATAAAAATTACGACCTTTTTTCTGACTTGTTATGAGGGTCCTAATATTAAAAAAGTCGCTTTGGAAAACAATCCTAAAAATGTTATTTGGACCGAAAAAACCTAATCTTCGCCATTTCCCTCTTACAAGTTACAGAAGAAACCTAGACCCTAGAGAAACAAACATAAAGATAACTGTGTCAAGTTGTGAGGGTATATTTCTTAGTGCTACTTTCTAGTAAAACGGGAAATTTGATGTACTATACTTTTATAAGGATTTGGATTGAAATTACTACCAAGTTTTTTTCTTTTCCAATTTTCTTTTTTCTTAAATAAAAAACTTCTATATCGTTCAAATTGCCTTTTAACAAATTGTAAGTCTTCTTCCACTCATAATAAAAATAAAAATAAACAAAAAATGTGAGTTTCTCTATTTATATCATATGGTGCTTATTATAGTATCGCATCGTAATTGCATCTATTTCAAAGATTTCAATTGCTATTTGGAGAAGTTTTTAATATCATTTCACATCGTAGGAAATGGTTTATGAAAGATAATTTGGACAACATACGAAAAAAAAAATGTATAAAAGGCAATAGAAAGAAAATAAATATACGGGGTTAGTATTCGATTCACCTTCCAATGTTCTACTCCGTCGAATTTCCCTTTAATGCAGATGTATAAAAAAAGACAAGACTAATATTGATGGATGATAACTTTTCGCCTCATTGCTGCATTCCGCAGATTCATAGTATGACAACTTATGTACAAAATCTAATTTTGCTTTACCACAAAAGATAAACCCTTGTGCCTTAATCCTGAGCCAAAAGATGATTAACAAAATGTTGCTCTTTCCCCCCCCTTTTTTTTTTTTTTTTTTTCTTCACAGCTGATCAAGTGTTTAACCTCTTGTATGGACCCTCTCTTTAATCAGCCACTTATTGGTTCTTCCATGATGTCATCATTGCCCGTCTTGTGATTGGACTTCGTTATTGTTAAAAAGAATTCGAGGCTTTCCCATGCTGAAGTTGAGGACTTGAGCATTCATGTTGTACTTTATTTCCCCATCATATAGCATCTTCCTTATGTAATGCTCTATATCTGAACCGATCAGGCGAAGTGTGTACTCAGTCAATGGTGCACCCTGGTTTTTTACCACCACACATCCAAAATCTCTTAGCCAAAAAAAAAAAAAGCCATGATTCACTAACAACTTTTAGCATATAGTAATAACCCCTTTTCGTCACATATATGCTGGACTAATTCTTAATTAGTAAAAAAGAAAATAGACTGTTATACGGGGAAAAGGATCGGAAATACTTGTAATGAGACATATGCTCATACATTTAGAAGTTGATTAACATTTGTTAATCAAACATATAATTTGTATCATACAAAGGTAGTATTTACCTCATAGTGATCGACAAGCTCCTGGAAGTAAGAGTAGACTTTAGTACAACTCTCAGAATTCCATACGAACTCATTGGTTGGGTCAAGAATAAGCGTGAGCTTGTCCATCTGCGTTTGATCGAACTCGCACGTGACGGGGTCGATGTAGGCAGCATAGATCCTCACGTGCCGAGTGACGCTGCTTAGCCACTGTCCTCCATATTCTCTGCTCATGTTCTTGCTCTTCACGTTCACTTGTGCTTCCACTGGCCTTGGTGTCGATCCTTGTTGCTTCACTTGCTCTTGGTTCAGCTCTTGTTCTTCTTCCTTCACCTTCACTTGCTCCGATTCTTGGGCTTGGGCTTGTTGTTGGGCTGAAATGGAGAAGGCCCTTCTCTTCCTGCTCCATTCTCTTCTTCCTCCTCCCATGTAAGCCAACATGGAAACTTTAGCTGACACCATGTAAGAGGGTGTTGCTGCCATGGCTGAAAACATCATGGTAGTACCAATGTGGGACTCTCTTTAACTTTTACAGTCTTTTTATATGGTTCAGGTACCCTTTTTGGGTTTGCTACTTCAGGTTGCTCCGATTTTCAGGGAATTATTGTGAGGCTACTATTCTTAGGTACATGTATTATTTTTTTGGATAAGACGTCTTCTTTTGTTGGATAGAGAGCTCGTGTGGTGAAGAAATAACCACCAATCGGGTTATTCCAGTTTAGTGTCTCGATAGACTTTTTATACCGTTGATCCTTGTCCATGAACGTTATTTTAAAATTTCTAGTATATTATATAGTTTCTCAATAGTTCTCCTTTAATTTGCTTGTTAGTCAGCAATTACGAGTATGCATATTTATGCACCAAGAAGCACTACACAAATTTAACCTCTAAGAAAAGATGAGGCAGTTTG
The DNA here is from genome assembly GCA_002914845.1 of Trema orientale. Lineage (NCBI taxonomy): Eukaryota > Viridiplantae > Streptophyta > Magnoliopsida > Rosales > Cannabaceae > Trema > Trema orientale. The sequence goes on along the minus strand of JXTC01000073.1, from coordinate 306,267 downwards.
AGTACATAAATATGATCAAACAGGGAAATGTAAAAGACTGGAGATCCACACACACACACACACACACACACAATATGAGGTAGCCTCTAGTCGCTTTTATCAATGGTGGAATGCATAATTAGTATTTAATTTCTTACATCATAGAATGCATAATTAGTATTTAATTTCTTACATCATAGCAAACAGAGACCCAAAGAGAAAAAAAAAAAAAAACAGGGAAATGTAAAAGACTGGAGATCCACACACACACACAGGAAAAAAGAGAAAAATGCAAATGGCTGACTTCCTGAAATCGAAGTTTCTGTACATTGCAATATCTAATTTCTATTTTATTGTATTTTCAAAGTGTACAGGAAAGAAATTTCTCCTTTCTAGCCTAGTAAAAAATTTCTTAAAAAAAAAGAAAAAAAATACGACACTAATGAACACAACACACACACACACACACACACACACACACAAAAGACACACTCTCTCTCTCTCTCTCTCTCATTCATGGTTTACAACTCTACCTACTTCATTTACAACAGACTAAACTCCTCCATGACAAGTATGCTCACCCTAGAGCAGCCACGACCAGAGCTAATTAATCAACTGGTCATACTTGCATCCATTAAACGAATTGGTTTAATAAGCTCATCAAGATCCTCTTGTTGCAAGTCCGAGGTATCACTGTCACAAAATGTCGTTTGCTCACTTGCTGCATCATTATATTCTCCAAAATCGTCATCACTAACATCAATGGCAATAAAATCAGATAAGTTCCCATCTGATATGATGTCATTGTAATCTTGCGCAAAGTTCTTTTCAAACAACGGTTTCTTGGACTCGAAAACACGGAGATCAGGAGAACCAAAGTAACGTCCTCTAGCATTTCTCACTTCTCTAGATCGTTTCCTTTTCTTATCCTGGATTCGATTTTTGGGGTGGTGGAGCTTGCATTTGGACCCTTGAGGACAGGTTCCCGTAGCTTCAAAAGTGGAGCAGACATAGCTATGCTTCTTCTGGCACTGTGAGAGCAAGAGATAGATCTATTTTACTTGCCACTTATTACAACATTAGTGAGGATTCGAGTGCACAAAGAAATAGGCAAGGGTTATCAAAGTCCTAAAAACAGAAATCTATAACAGTATTGTTCAAATAATTGAATGTCAAGCACTGTGAAGGTGTCTTGAAAAAACGATACTTAACAAAGATTGGGGATGTTAAAATAGTTATGACCTCATCTTGAACAGGTAACTGAAATGAAAATGGATATGATCAGGCAGGCTATAATTTATAGGTTCCACAAACTTATAGGATTCGTATCCTTCAAAAGCGATGTGTGAGTGCATGAACAAGCACACTAATACATGGACATCAATAAGTAGCCAATGGTGTCAAGTTAAAGCATCACAACACCGAAAAACAAAAACTTAGAAACACAAGGTAATAAGATTTACATTGCAAAACGTTACCTCATTGCCATCAGCACAATATCCCCTGAGAAATCCTTCACAAGTCGTCGCTTTCGGATTCACATTTACATGTCTGTAAGGACAGCTTTGATTCGTGCATAAACCTGCCAGGAAATCTGTCAGCATTCCCCATAGTTACTAGAACATTATAAATAAATTAGAAAAAGAAGCATAAAGCACCTTGCAAAAAGTAAGAACAATCTGGCATTCTCTCTGGAATAACCTGTGCATTATTTAAATAATTCGTGTTACAATTTAGTAAAAGAGTTTTGCACTCCCTGCATCAAAGTGCTTACAGGAGCAAAAAAGACTGCATCAAAGTTCTATCAAGTTAATTCATGGAAAGGTAAACCTTGTGGGTCAATTTGCAGTTGGCATTGGAACATAAACCATTCAGAAACTTTGTACAAACTGCAATTTTAGATGGATCATGAATGTAGGGACATCTCCCATTATCCTTGTTGCACTTCCCAAATCTCGTAAAAAACTGACAATACTTTCTCTTTCTTGCTAACCGGAGTCTGGCAGTATGCAAACTCCAACGAACTTTCTCACTCGCTAATAACCGGGTTCGTTTCTTTGGATCTCTAATAAGCTGGTTACCATTGCCAATCCGAATGTATCTGCAAACATTCGAGTAAATTTGAACCAGGCTGAAGTTTCCATCATTTTTAAAAATTAAAAAGTACTAGTACTTTTTTTTTTTAAGAAAGAAACATTTACGGGGACTTGAACCCGGACCACTATTATTATTAAATACGCATGACCCTATAAATAAGAAGAAAGCAACATACTCCTTATGGCCAATCACTAATCTCCTGGGAATGTAGGATCTTTTTGCATCCTTATCTGGATTAGTTGCAGAAAATGATGATTCATCGTCTACACAGGACAAGTGAAGTTTATAACCAATTTGCCAATAAGATATAACAAAAGCTATCAATAAGACAGAAGGATAATAGAAACCCCAAACAAAAACACTAGATGCTACAGGATAATAATGGAATAAGTCATCCTCTATAACAAAATGACCACCTGAAATCCTCTGAAGTGTCCGCCTTGAAGGGTCCATTTTGTAACGAAATAAACCAATACGAAATATCCGTTCTCCTACAACGTTAACCAAAAATAGTATAACATCATTCTCCAGAACCACATAAAAAGAAAACCGTTTATAGTACAACAATTACATAAGAGAAAAAAGGGGGAGAAATTAGCAAAAGCATCTGCAACAGAAGGATTATTGGAAGGGCAGTATGTGCAGAAACTGTTCTATTAACTGGCTTACGTGAAGAATGATTTCTGTCCTTAGACCCAGAACTAATGTGTGTAGCTCCTTTCTGTTCTCTCTTCTTTCTCTCTACTGCAGCAACTGCAAGCGTAGCTTCCTAAATGGAAAAATAATACCATTAATAAACTAGACAGTACAAAAGCTATCATTGATATGAAATTGAACGTTAAAATGACTCAAATGCGAAAAGCAGATTCAAATAAGACAACAGCCATCCTGCATGTAACAAATACTACGGGTAGCAGCACCTAACCTCATTAGCTTTCTTCGAGTGTCTGTCAATGGATTTTGACCATTTTAAACTTGACCCACCAACACTTAATACCTTGGATTTTCGTAGTGAAAATCCATTGATTGACCTTGTGTAAACTGTATCTCGCTTTCTTGTTAACAGCAATTTCCCACTAAAAGAAGAAACATTAATCACTATTTGCTTTTGACACAGAAAAGTGCGATAAAAAGCTGCACAAGTTCCAGAACTCGATATTTTTTCCATACCTGATTGCTAAGGAATTACATTTAGAAATCAAATTCCAATTTTGCAAAGTACTTCTCCAGTATGCTGTTCGTTTCCAAGGAAAAAGGTAAGGGTAAACCTTCTGATGAGTTACTGAACCACTATCGTTCTCCGATGACTGTGAGCTACAGAGTGTCCAGACCAAAGAGTTTGCCGAACGTTTAAATGTCTTTGCAACTGCTGCACATGGAAACACCTCTTGTTTTATATGCCAAAGCAAACTGATGAACATAACGACAATAACATTTCTATACAACCACTAGTGACTAGTTAAGACCATCAAAGACCAGTTCCATGAGAACATATATTTTGCAATATGACACCAACACAAATTACTAACAAAACTAAACAATAATAGTAAAAAACCATAAACATTGAAAACAAAACTAATAGCAACTCTTATCATCGACCATTTCTTATCAGAAACTAAAAGTAAAACAAGAAGAAATGATCAGCACTTGTAAGAACTCTGCTTTCTCATCATATGCAACCAACAAAAGAGGGAGACCCTAATATAAAAGGGCAGAAAAAATCACGGCCAACGCTTAACAAGTTAGCACTAAGGAACGGTAAAATCCACTAGGGCTACTTCCTGTTATGCAACAAAGACAATATTCATATTCAGTGCGATAATATCATCCATCAACTCAAAACCATGCAAGTGTGTGCACATGAAAATTAGTGATGAAAAATATGTCCCCACAACTTCAGTTTATAACAGACACCACCTAATTTATTAACTACTTCAAACATACCCTTTTGTGAGCGCCTCTTGCTTAATCTAATACTTGAGATGGCCTTGAGAGCCATTTTGACCCCAGGATTTAAATTCTCATCAAGCATAATCGGCCGTCTGGTGTGGCTCTCCAGTGAAGTCCTTATAAGCTGATTTTTTCTCCTCTTGTAGTAACCATCAAAGGATGAGGCTTGCATTTTATGAGCATTGGGAGCAGCCAGATCAGTAGAATTTGAAGTTGCAACCAGTTGATTTGATTTGCGCTTGACATACACTATTCTCTTTGTGTTTAAATATGCCAACTTCCCATCATTTAATTCAGTCTGATTATCCAAACTTTTAGGTTGGCCATTTTGGTTTTCTGAAGTCAGTGAATCCTCAACAAATTTAGTTGTATCATTATTCGTTAATGAACTTATAGGATCTGATGTAGTTTCACAGCAACCATTAAGAAGAGGCCCTGCTGATGGGAAAGAGGTACAATCCCCTGATGATATGGTAACACAATTAGGTAGTTTAGTGCCACTTCGTATCAATGGTGTTCTGGGCTTATCACAAGAAGACTTTGTTTCCCCCATCCTCAAGAGACCAGGTGAATTCCCACTATCAACTCTATAATCTGGTTCACCGCTCCTCTTTGATTCATCTAAAACAGGTGATTTCAACCGATAAACAGAAGGACTAAAACCAGGAGAACCCTGGGGTAAAGAAGAAGCAGCAGGAGAAGGTTTTCGAACAAGGCTATTTCCTTTACGTACATAAGAAGTACTATGAATATTCTCATCTCTTTCTGGCAACTGACTTTGGGAAGGAACTGTCCTTGAGGAAGGCTTACTTCCAGGAAGAGGAGATGCAGAAGAAGCACTATTTCGATGCCAAGTTCGTGGATTGGCATGGATTGAAGTGGATTTCTTTTTTAAGGTAGTAAAGCGAAACGATGAACGACTGGGAAAGGTCCTGGGAATGGCATGGCCCAGCTGGTTCTTCTGCCCAGTGCATTCAGCACTATTGATATTCAAACCATGAGACACACTTCTAGAATCTTGCGAAGGCAGTGATACTGTCTTCCCCTCAATTGCTTGGTCACTTTCAGTTGCGCAATCTGACTTTACATTAGCATCGGTACACTGTAAAAATGATTTTTGAGCAGATACATCAGAACCGGCTTCATCGACAGACTTTTCAACCAGCTTTCCACCTTCCCTACAAGTTTCACTGGACAATTGGCTGACTGATATGGCATCCGATATGTGTACATTGGAAACATTAAACGACGATTGTGGAGAACCCATGACTGTTAGTTTATCAGGCACAAGCTCCATTGCTTCATCATTGGAGGTAGTAGTGGAGACTCCACTGTGATCATCAGGTAAAGACAGATAATTTGACAAATTGGGAAAACCATCCTTCACAAGATGATTATCAGATTCCATACCTGCAAAAGAAAATCTTCGATCTATATCTAGAGGTTGGATATCTGAAGGAACCATGCACTGAGGAGTCTCATCTTGAGCAATAACTTGCTCTCTAGATGAAGGCAGACCCAACATTTCTTCTCCACTTCCTATATTAAAAGCCTCAACCTGTTGATCATTTTTTGAACAAAGGGATTCCACAGTTGGAAAAATTGACTTCTCATGATTTGGACAACAGTCAAGTTGGTGTTCAGATTTCACATTTTCATCATTGAAAAAACTCTTAACAGCACCCACGGTGACAGAAGATCCTTCAGACAATTTATTCTCATACAAAACAGTGATCCCACTTTCAGAATGCATCAAATTAGTAGCAGCACAGAAAGTATCTGCAGTAGGCCTGTCGCAATCCGTCTTTAGTTCCGTCAAAACACCATCTGAAGTTAGTGGTGCTTCCGCACAAGATGTAGATCTGTCTGCAGCTTTTTCATCAGTCTCAGATATAGTCGGACTAGGGATTGCCAGATGCGAGGCCACAACTTTTCTCCTTTTTTTACAAGGGGAAGGAGTAACGAGGAAACCACTATTAACATCGTCTCTAGCTATCAAGTTAGCATCAGGAAAACCATCTGATGAACCATTTCCATGCAGAAGTAAATTTGGATCCTCAAAAGATAAACTCAATGTTGTGTCTACAGCAGTTGCAGGGTTAGAAACATCAACAGCGTCTAAATCAATGTCATTTGTTCTTAGAAAATCCAATTGATTCCTAAATGTTCTCTTTCTCCCGGTTAAAGGTGTATCTCCTTCATTACCTCCAAATAAAATCTTATTATTTGGAAAGCTTATTGTGGCAAAATTTCCAGCAAATTCAGTGGCACCATCTGTAGATGGTGGCTTGGTAATGCGATCAATAGTGCATCTGCTGGAAATAACATTATCCTCCTCAAAATTGCATTCGTTGTTGTAGCCCAGGAAGGTAGTTCTATCATGGTGTGAGCTGTCTACATCCATGGTGGTCTCCCTTACGCTTGACAAACCATCTGGTGCACTGCTTTCTGCTGACAAATGAGCCTTTGAAACCTCTTCTTTTAAATCTTTCTCCTGCAATGAAGTGACCTGAATGCTACATTGTAGCTTGCTCAAAGCATCAAATGTCCCAACATCACAAACTCTGCTTTCCTCTTTAGACAAGTTTGTGCCATTGACAATATCCAATGTACAATTGTCAGAACGATAGGTATTCATAAGATTGTCGTGCATTTTGGTTTTCCCCAAATTTAACAAATCAGAATCAACCTTGCCTACAGGAGGCAACGTGAATGGTAAAGACTCTTTTTTTAATCCACTGTCAAGTAATAATGAGTCCCCATTCTGACAAGACTGTTCAATATATGCCACATGCGCAATGTCCGGAAGAGTACTTACATTGAGTGATTTAACTAAATCCTTGTTACAGTTTAATATGGGAGGCAAGCCCTGGACTGAGCACTCCTCATTTTCAGGACCTTCGTCTTTCCGACTAGAAGAACCCGAGCAATTATTTAGGCTGTTCCCATCTTTCTCAATGTCATCTACACATTTCAAACTAGAGTTAATATCAATGCCATGTTCCTCCGAGTCTATAGCCACTGGGGATCCTTCTACTTTTTTCCTCTCATGCAACATATCAACTTCATTGGGACAACAACAAGATAAATCAGCCACAACCTTGTCAGTTGCACAGGATTCAGATGGAGTAGGAATGGAGGCATCTGCTGTCAAAAGTCTGCCATGTTTCTTCTTTTGCTGTGAGCTCAACTTATGCGAACGAGGGCGAAGAACTCTTTTTATTACTTTCTTCACCACTTTTTTCTTTTTAGGAATCTTGAGAGAGACTTTATCAGGAGCAACTTTGGCACAATCTTTATCTAAATCAGCATCCCTAGGAGACCTTTTCACTTCACTCTTCTCAACGGATTGATTGGTCACACTCACAGAAGCCTGTGAAGTAGTATCACACATATTCTTCACACCATTCTCTTCTGACGGTATTGTGTCATCATCATGATTTGAGGTTTTCTTTCCAACATACATGGAGCTATCCACATTTGCAGTACTGTCACTGAGTTTAGCCAGTTCTGCATTTGAACAATCCTTGTCAGATAAAGAATCTTCCCAAATTTTCATATCTCTAAGAGTCAAATCTGCATCAGTAACATCAAAAGAGCTTGAAGGTGCCATAATTGCCTTGGCTACAAGTGAATTAGATTTGAAAGAAACATCAAGCTCTATAGGGCTTCCCTCTCTTTCTTCTTCATACACATACTGATCTTTGCGTCTAAAAAAACTAGAGTTAGAATTATCATGATAACCAGGGTAATGCAAATGCTCACTCTCCGCATTCCTGTGATTAGGCTTTACCATTTGAATACGAAGTAAAGCACTCTTTTTCTGTAATTGTTTCCTCGGAGTCCGATTATATTCATTATTATCTTCCCTGCTTCCCCTACTACTGTACCTTCCCAAATCTGGACCATAATACTCACGTTTCACAGAACCCATATGAGCCCCATCACCATTGGTAATCTCAGTACTACCCCTTTCAAACGAGGAATTATGGGCATCTCGAGGAAATTTTCTATCACGAACCCGTCTTTGGTTGTCATAAAGACCATCTCTTCTACCACCCCTGAACACCTCAGTATCATAAGTCGAACCACACCGGCCATTGTAACTGTCCGTTTCAGATTCCAAATCCCTCACTTTTAAACTCGGATTAGACACGAATCCCATATCCCGAAAAGATGTACCGGGACTAGACAAAAAGCTACCGCGGCGAGAATAATTCTCATCGTCACCATTACTAATCTCAGTACTTCCCCTCTCAAACGAGGACTTATGGGCATCTCTAGGAAACTTTTTATCACGAAGCCATCGTTGGTTGTCATAAACACCGTCTTCTCTACTACTCCTGAACACTTCATTATCATAAGCCGAACTATACTGGCCATTGTAACTGTCCGTTTCCAATTCCAAATCCTTCACTGACAAACTCGGATTAGACGCGAATCCCGTATCACGAAGAGATGTACCGGGACTCGACAAAAAGCTACCGCGGCGAGAATAATTCTCATCGTCACCGCCCCTTAAAAGCTCGTCTCTATGCTTTGATTCAAACCCATCAACATACTCCCCTCTAAACCTAGAACTACCCGCTGAATCATGTCTCAATACCTTATACGGTGACACAGGTTTGTGGTCAAATTGAAACTTCTGTGAACCACAGTCGAAATCCAGAGGCCGCTGTAGCCTCTCAGATTGATGTTCGGGCAAAACCCTCGGCTGATCCCAAATCTCCGGCCGGATTTCCGGCTCGAATTGGGGCAAACGATGCCGAGGACGGCCATCGTCGAGGGGTACTCGGTGCGAAACGTTACCGGAGAGGACAAAATCACGATGAGGGTGCGAAGATCTGAGGTGGTCGTCTTCAAAAGGAGGGCGATTGAGATTAGGGTTACCGCCGAATGCGAATTGGGATTGTCCAGGATTGTAGGGACGGATCGGCGGAGGAGGATGATGGGCCGAAGAAGAAGAAGAAGAAGACGAGTGCGGCGGGGGCGGAGGCGGAGGAAGGGGTTGAAACGGCGGCGTTTTGGGTGGTGGCGGAGGCAGAGTCGGCTGAGGCTGAGGAACATGGTGATTGTGATGGTGATATTGGGGTTGAAAGCGAGGGTTGTTGTGGAGATTGGGGTTATCGGGATGGTGAGGACGAGAAGAATTGGGGAGTGGAACGTACCTGGGCTGATGATGGTGATGGTGGAGCAAGTTGGGGAGATCCATGGCGATTAGGGTTAGCGCACCAGGCAGATCTTGATCGTGTCTTGTGTTTTGAGGTTATGACCAGTTGCTCCGCTTGTGGTGTTTGGTGTTATTGTTTGTGATAAGTAGAAAAAAAAAGTGTTCGTTTCTTCAAGCTTTAATCTACATTGCTTTTTCTCCATCGCTTTTGACTTTTTTTATCTTTTCCCATTGCCACTATTGTGGTTGTCGGGTTCTTCATCTCCTTACATAATTACATTCCCAAAAAAAATAATAATAAAAAAAATAGAATAAAAACAGTCTTCATCTTGTTTGATTCTTTTCCAATTGAAATTAATATTACATAGCCTCATTTCTACATATATAGATTTGGGTCACAAGCCACTTGTTAAAATAAAATGACGTAAGAATTCAAATGGGAACACGGGGTGGTGACAGCTTCAAATGGGAACACGGGGTGGTGACAGCCAAAGGAATTCTGACGTTTAAGTTAGTTTGGAATTGATAAAGTATGTATGTAATAAACCAAATAAATAATTAGGTAAATGAACGAATAATATAATAAAAGGTAGGAGTTAACAAAAAAACCAATCTGCCCAAAATTCGCCTAATCCACAGAAAATCGCTTGCGAAAAAGTGCCTAAATAAAAACCGCAATAAATAGGCGGTATGATTTGAAACCACAAAGATAAACAGTTAGCTGGGGTTTTCAATTTTAAAAACAGTTTCAAACCCGCCATAGAATTGGGCAGTTCTGGTTTGAAGCTTTTAAAAGCCACCAAAATCGCCAAAAATTCGCCCATTGTTCACCCCTAGTAAAAGGTACGGAGCCTTGTAGGTTGAAGGTAGATAGATGTAAATATCCCAGATGACTCGGGATAGCTAAAGACACCTTAGTCTCAGACGACGAATGCCAACAATAGTGGAAATGAGATTGTAGTCAAAAGTAAAGAAATGAGACTAAAAGTATCGTCAAGAAGAATGAGTATGAGTTCATATGCCTTTTAATCTTTCCTTGGACCTCTACTTATATGAGTCCTTCCAGACCCATTAGAACTTATTACTCTGGTCCGAGATTTATGTAACGTGGCTACTCTTTTTGAATTAATCTGACTCTAGTTTTGTTGAGGGATGACTCCAATATCTCTATTTTGAGTATTTATAATAAATGGTCCTTTTTTTAAGAACAATATAAAAAATGATGGCCTTTTACACCTATTTAATAAATGACTGTTTTATAATTTTATTTTGATAAATAGTCGTTTTAGTTAATTTATTTAAAAAAAATAAATCAATCTTTAAAATAGTAAATTAATTTTCAAAAATAAATCAATATATTTTAATATACTAAATAAAGTAAATCAATTTTTAAAAAATAATCAAATTTTTTAAAAAATAAATCAATATATTTTGATAAACTAAATATGAAAACAACCATTCTTTAGCAGTGTTGGAAAAACAGTCATTTTTACAAACTATGATTCAAAATTCGGCCATTTGGCTAAAAAATTCCTCTATTTATATGGAGTCAGTTATGGTCTAATTACCCATTTGACTCTAGAAGCAGAATCTTTGACTGGTGGGTTAGTTGGATTTAGTATCATTATGAGTTGGAGTCAATTTGGTAGGCTGGTCTCTCTGGATGCCCAATACTAGTTATTAAGCCCAATCATGGTATTGAATGACTTCATAGGATGATCAAGCCCATTATTTACGTGCTCTTAATCATTCGGTCATTTTTTGACCAATACAAATAATTTTTAAAAAAAGAAAAAAACTTAAATTAATAAGAAATTAAATTTGTTCAAATCTTTAAAAAAAAAGTTCAAATAATAAACTATAAGGTTGCGATTACTTTTTTCATTTAATCAAATTCGAAAACTAATTTTAATTTGGTTTCCATTTATTTATTATCATCTTATTTTCAATTATTAAACGTGCAATAAAACTTGTGAGTAACCAATGTGTATGTTTATATGTTGTTTATTTTAGAAATTAAAAAAAAAAAAATTTCCATCAGAAAAAAACACTATACTTTGTACTAAAATCTAAAATAAATTATGCTCTTTTTTTTAGTAAACTATTTTATGCTTCCCATTGTTATACAAGTGAAGATTAGGAAGATTAGGACACTAAAATTTTACATCAGTGATGTGACATCATTTTTAGCCACATAATTTTAAATAATGTGTTCCTACTTTTAAAAAAAGAAGTAATTGAAATGAATAAATTTTTAGTGTAAGATAATTGGTATCTCTATCATTACTTTTGATATATACTTATTTTCGTTTCATTAGGCTTTTGTCGGACTTACTTTATCGGGTTTTCCATTTAATTGCCTTTAAAATTTGTGTCGTTTCATGGTTTTTGTCGTTTTGCGTTTTTTGTCGTTTCATTGCTGTGGTTTGGGGCTACTACCGTTTTATTGAAGTTGATGTCGTTTTCAGGCTATTGTCGTTTTTCCTTCATGTCGTTTCAGAGTTTCTCGTTTCTTTTTTTTGCTCATTTCAGAGTCCCTCTTTTTTTTTTTCAATGTAGTTTTAGAGTTTCTCTCGTCATTTCATAGTTTCTTTGTCTTGCTATGTTTATGGCCTTTATTTTTGTGTCGTAGTTGGTGTCGCTTTCTAAATAATGCTTTATTCTCATGTCGTTTTACCTAAAACTTCTCGTTTTATACTTTTATTGTCCCTTTATCCGTTGCTGGCACTTTCAGTTGATGTCGTTCGAGGGACATCATTGTTTTCCAGTCCGTTTCTTGTGTTGAGGTTTGTGTCGTCATCTCATGTTACGTCGCTTTTGACGTTGATGTCGTTTATAGGTTTACAGTTGCCCACACCCCACATGGTCACAGTCGCGATGCGCACAATGTTCCTTTTCTTGGTGCTTAATTTATGTACGCTTTGCTTTTTGTTGATAATGATAACTCTTGACTTAGTCTCCCTACCTTTGTTATTGCGTAGGTTCTTGTTTTGTTCTTTTTCCTATGAAAAATTGATGAATAGTGCATGTATATCAGTATATGTGTGCATATATATATACACATATATGCACACCTTAGAGCCCGTAAGAACGAAATTACAAGGAAAAATAGGTGTCATTTGAATTCAAATTTGACAAGAAAATTGATGAATAGTGCTTGACTGATAATCTTGTTTGCATAATCAACATTCAACTCTATGATTTCATACCTAATTTGTTGCTTGGAAAGTATGGTATTTAGTTAATTGTTTAACAGTCCAAAAGTTTACCAGTGGACTAAGTCAATCTAACTTGATCTAATGTTGCTGCTATGTTACAGTTTTAAGCATAGTTTTCAGGATAAACATCAAAGGTGATCACTGCTACTATGGGCCGCAAAAACAGTGCAGCATTCCTATGTAACACAAATAGTAATTACCAGTAGTTCTTAGGACTTAATTATCACATGTTCACATGCTAATTTGGGACACATATTACTACACATAAAAATAGTTTCTCGTAACAATTTCAAATTAAACTAAAGTGATATTTATTTTTTCTTAGAAGTAGGTGTCGGTGGAGAATTTGGGGAGTGGAAAAAACCAGTGGACTTGCTTTGATCATTGACATGGACTCAAAAACTTTGTGTTGATGAGAAGTGGTTCTACTGTGGGGTTGTAACTTTTTGAGGTATTGAACTGATGACTTAGCAAGAGGGACAATATTTAGCACTTAGCGCTTAGCACTTAGCACCATGTGAAGATTCAAAAAAGGAGATGTTGATGGGCAATGGCTGAAGAATCTGAGGGAACAATGGTTTTAGATATGAAAGCAATTCTAACAACGATGGTGCCAAGTTGAAGAAACGACAACCACTTGATATATACTTCCCAATTCTGAATTTGCCAAAGCGAAATCAATAAGAAAAGTGGAGATAATATAGGGTAATATTATTTGTAAGGACTTTATGATGAAACTCTTTTTACAGACTTACAAAACGCATTGTCTTTTAATATTACAACACACTATTCACTCTTGATCTAATTGGGACCAAGGGAATGAAACCAATACCAAGAAACCAAAACACAAAACGATGCCACATATTAGGACTGGTTTTGTGGACTAGTACCAAGGGAAGGAGGAGGGAACACCCACAAACAACCTCTCATCCAAAAACCCCTTTTTTTTTTTTTTTTTTTCTTGAACTTTAGTTTGTCTTTCTCTTTTTTTTTTTTCCTTCTTTTTTGGGGCTAAATTAATATACAAAAGAATCACACACAAAGGGGAGGAACAAGTTCCTTTTTCTGAAAAAAAAAAACTAGCGATTTGGCATGTAACCCTGTAGTTAGTCAAAACTTGATGACCGGCTCCACCGGCCTTGCAAATAGTCCTCTAATGACACACTTTGCTCAAAGCTGCTCATGGAGAGTGAGTCATCCTCCACATCAAGCAGTGCAAGGTTAAGATGCGACTGCAGATTAGAACGCGGAAAAGCTTCGTCTTCATCGACTGTGTCAGCCTCCTTTGAAGTATTAACTTGTAGCCGTGCCCACTTAGTTACATCAGAATCACCTTGAAGAAGTTTCAACACCTGTGATCATCAAATGAGATTAAAAGTTCATTAAATGTTGCTAAATTTGCACATGGAACAAAAGAAAATATATATGAAATTACACATACTTTGTAGAGTATAATTAGGGAGTTAGGACACTGTGACAAGCAAGTTATATACAGTCTGCTTATCGGGTTAGAAAAATGGTAAACTTTATTAAATGTGTGTGACTTCACACTTGCTAGAACTTTTAATGAGGTTTATTGTTTGTATTTAAAAGTTGGGTTGCATATCTGGAATCATGACTTTTATCTGCTATTCCATGCTACCGAATAGCTGACAGCCTAGGCTTATTGAAAAATTTTAATGGAATAAAGGGCAAGAGCAACAAGAGAGCTGACTTACAAGACCCATTTGAGGCCTAGCTCGTGGGGCTCGTTGGATGCAAAGAGTAGCTGCTAAAACCATTCTTTCCATCTGGTCCTGGTCATAAGTACTACCCAAGCATGGATCTAGCAACTGTGACACCATTCCTCCATTTAGAATTGGCTTAGCCTGGACACAGGTTTTTACACAGTTCAATTTTTAGCAAACAACATCAAAAGGATCATTTTCAGGAGTAGGACACCTCAGGAGAATAAGAAGCACATACCCACATGACAAGGCTCTCTTGGCCTTTCGGATAGTTGCTGCTTATAGGTTTTCTTCCAGAAAGAAGCTCTAGAAGAACAACCCCAAATGCATATACATCTATCTTGTTGTTTACTTTGCCATACATGAAGTATTCAGGGGCCAAGTAACTGCAGCAAAACAGCAGTATCATTAATAAGTTTGTGGTAATACTAATATCCATTGTTTAGGAAACGACATAGGATCAGAACTTTTTTTTCCCTTGAACCAAAAAGAAAGAACAATACTAGATACGACATGGAAACTAAACTCATCGAGATCAGAAAGGCTAGATCATATACCCAAAGGTGCCTGCAACATCCGTACAAGTTATGTGTGTCGATGAGGTTGAAGCCCACTTCGCGAGTCCAAAATCGGAGAGCTGAAAATTTCATGTAAGAAACAGATTAGCAAACAAAATCAAGAAGAAGATCTATCAAACTAAAGAAACCGAAAAGGGAATACTACTTACTTGTGGCTCGAAATCATCAGATAACAGTATATTCGATGATTTAACATCCCTGTGGATAACAGGTTGAGCACTACCACTATGCAGATAATCCAAGGCCTCAGCTACACCCAAAGCTACCTTATACCTCTCTTTCCAACCAAATGCAAGCAAATCCTTCTTCTTCCCTATAATAGTACAAGTAAGAAGATTTAAATTGGATTACGAATTAACTACAAACAAAACCACACTACAAACCAACAGAAATATACGTAGCAATACACATATATATACATACCATGAAGATTCTCTTCAAGGCTTCCTCTGGATAAGAAATCATAAACCAAGAGAAGATTACTGTCCTCAAAACAGAACCCCAGAAGCGAAATAATGTTCTTGTGATTTAAGGTATTGATGATCTCTATTTCTAGAACGAACTCCTTAATCACATCTTCAGATGGCTTTAAGATCTTCACAGCGAGTTCTTTGCCATCTGGAAGGGAGCCTCTGTACACTTGACTACTTCCTCCTCTTCCTATCAAATTTTCTGGCATTGCGAGAAGAAAGAAAGAAAGGTTTAAAATCTCACCTTCAACAAACAAAACTGGATTAAAAAGTACGTCGTTTGAAGCAAACCTGGTAAGAAATTTGATGTCGCTGATAAGAGTTCTTGGTACTTGAACAGTCTGCAAGTCGACGAGTACTTCTCATGGAGACCCTCCAACTCTCGGGGTAAGCTTCGGGAGTTGTTCTCAAACGACGGTGGACTCGTCGTCGTTGTCGTTTCTGTGCCCACCGGAACGATTGCTCCACTGTCGCTGTTGAGATTGGAAGACTGGTCTTCTTCACTCGGGTCAAAATCGCCATGAGACGAGATTTGCCGAGTGGGCAGCTGCATTGCCCACTGAACCACTGAGATCTGCCGTAGCAGAGTCCTCTCCGGTTCTCTACGGTCCGGTAGAGTGGCCCGGCGAAGAAGGGGCCAACCGGGTCTCGCTTCGGGCAATTCTCTGATCACTAAAGAGATTGAGCTTGGTTCTGGGTCTGCTTTCTGGACCGGAACTAGAGCCAAGGACTCGTCTTTTCCACCGCCATGACCAGAGCCGGAGGACTCTTTCGCATTTTGGTCGAACGATTTATACGACAACGAAGAGGCTGGCGTACATATAGCGCAGTTCTGTTTATCAACACTCTCTGTACAACCCGGAACAGGGTGAGCTAAAGTCTCACTCAGATTACCGTCGTTTAGTCCTTTGGTGTTGTCGTTTGAGACCCTGGGAAACTCACCCAGTAGACCATTTTCGCGCTGGTCTTCTTCAATTCCTGCCCGGAAAAAGAAAAATAAAAAAAGTTTACCAAACTAAGATTTCGGGCATTCCCATTTGAGAAAACTGAGTCCAAATGACGAAGGATTGAGTTCACCAAACCTTGTGGGTCACCGGTTTTTCCAGGAGAACCTTCTCTTTTGAAGACGATTTTCCCATTATTTACAGCGAGAACACCACAACAACCCTTGGCTAACTTTTTGGCACAGTACTTGGCAACCGAGGTAGATGAACGGATTGTATGGTGACTCCGAGCAGTACCCACTATGAGTCTACTCGCCGAATAGGATACCGCTTCCCGGACTAAGATTTTCTTCACTGAAGTCCCTCTACAAATCTTAAGCTTAAGATCTACCTGCAAAAATTTTTAATCGAAAAAAAAAAAGCAGCTTTTAAATTTTCAGTTTTGGTAACATAGGAAAAAAAAAATTGAAAAAGAAGATGAATATAATGGTTTTCTATCTTGGTTTCTCTGTTTGAGATTCTCAAATAAAATTAACATGAATATAAAAGGGGTATAATAGCTAGATATTATTAACCTGTTTTAAGTTACAGAAACCTTCATAGACAGCAAGAACAGAGTCGAAAGCTTTGACAAGCGAAAGAAGGGTCGACTTTCCTTCTCGATCCAAAATCTCTACAAGTACCCAATTCACCAAAACTTAATCAGCCCCCGGATAAAACCCAATTACCAAAAAAAAACCCAGAAATCCAAAAGCCATGACATTTTTTTTTTGGGGGTATTCTCCCCTGAAATTTTTCTCTTACCATTTTTGCCAAGAACATGCAGAGCAATCACACAGTCACCAGGCTGAGCCACTTTGACCAAAGCCCATGTAAGCAACTCTCTACTCGGCGAGTCCAGCTTTATTCCCACCACCACCGTCCGCCCACCGCCGGGGCTTTCCACCTCTGGTTCTCCCGGAAAACCATTCTGCAACATTCTTTTGTTATACTCCCGGTTTTTTCAAAAGCTTGAACGACAAGTCGTTTTGCTAATCCCAGAATCAGATTCCGGCTACTCCGACGTGCTGCTTCCGGTTATCGTTTCCCATACGAGGATTCTGATGCTTATATAGTTTGTATTGTTACTGACGTAGGAAGCTCAAGCTGCGGTTAAGAGGTGGTTTTTGGGGTTCAACTGTCGTTTGTTTGCTTTTCAAGCTCGCATGCTTTAGACCAAGAAAGAGAAAGTATAGGGGAGAGATTATAGGGTACGGGCGGTCCTACAGTTGTTAGCATAACTATAGCGAGTATCTT
This sequence comes from Trema orientale, assembly GCA_002914845.1. Lineage (NCBI taxonomy): Eukaryota > Viridiplantae > Streptophyta > Magnoliopsida > Rosales > Cannabaceae > Trema > Trema orientale. The sequence goes on along the minus strand of JXTC01000073.1, from coordinate 288,838 downwards.
TAAGTTTACTCTGATTAAGCTACTTAAACCGTAGCTTATTATGATCACATCACCGACTTTGTAAGCGAAGTGATAAAGAATCTAAGATTGAGCCATTGAGGGTATTAGTTTTAGTTATTTTGGGTTTTGTGGAGTTATGAGATGGGATAATGGGCCCCACACTGCAACGGACTGGATACCTAAAAATGAAAGATGGGAAAGGATTGGGTCATTGGGATGATACTGATTTAAATAGTAGTTATGATAGGTTTCATAAATGGGCACGGAGTTCTCAGTCTCTTTTTGTTCAACACTCTTCAGTGGGAGGGGGGAAAATGAAAACAATTTTGGGGTTGGTGGGCCATGGTTGAAGGGAGATTTTAGAGTGCTAAGTGATGTGTACTACCATCCTTTGACCCAGAACAACTAATCAATCTAGACCGTCTATTGATTTGTGCTCGATGTGGGGTAATTCCGATGGAGCACCACCGCAGATCACACACATTTGATTTGATGCTAGCATATCCCTCTTTTCATACCCAATTTACTTACGTTAAATTTAGAATTTTGATTAAGATTATTATATTCTGATCACACTCAACTGATGATAGCACCTTCTTACCACATATGATCCAATGCACTTGTTTTTAGTGCCAATTTTGATTGAAATTCTGTTATCATTTGTAAATTATCTTATTTTGACATCATGTTTATGTGATGTTGCCACAAAAGATAGATTGCTATTTTATAATTAGTAAAAAAATCATAACTTATATCTTTCAAGAAAAGACTTAGAATCACGTGGGGAGTAGCACAATATGCAACTACTAAAGAATGTAAGCGAAGATTTTCACGATTTTGAAAAACATAACAACAAATATAGGATTATTGAGCTCGTAGTAATAGATATAGATAAACTTATTAATACTGTAACAATTATTGAGCTCTTACATGTTGACAAGGCATATGGATTCTCTTACAAGGCGGTTTTGGATAACAAGTATGACCCAGTCTCGTCATATCCATGTTGATAGTTCTTTTTGTTTTTTTTTTTTTTTCAATAGACATATTCATTATTTTTTTAGACTTTATATACGTTAAGGAATAATAAATCTGTATTGTATATTAACTAACCAATTATAATACGAAAGTTATTTGGGGATGCTTTCCTACTTTTTTTGAAGAGTACGTGCCCACGGATCTGGACCACCAGAAAAACAAAAGGCAGACCTTGATAACTAAAGAAAATGAAAACCCATTTCATCAAAAGAATGAAACCCCATAAATGAAATGTCTAAATTCTAAAATGTCCACCAAATTTTTTTTTTTTAAAAAAAAAGAAATATTTGCATAATTTTTTTTTAATAAAAAAAGAAAGGTGATTATGGAATGAAGTTTACTATACAATATAATGTCACATTATTGTTAATATTGGTGACCATGACTAGTTAGATATCCACTTGTGCTTTGGCTTTTTTCTCCCTAACTTTATTCATTTTGTCATGGTCATATGATAAAAGTTAGTTATTTGAAATTTAGCGCGGAGTGTTACATACGGATAATTGTGTTGAAATGTAAATGTTCACTTAAGATGGATGATCGCCAAAAAGTAGGTTTCATAAAATTTATGGTGTCTCCATTTGTCTTATTTCTTATTTAACATGATGGTCTTCCTTAACCAAAAAAAAAAAAAGGGAAAAATAAAATAAAATAAAATCATTCTGTTGTAAGGAAACGACGACAAGAAGTGAAAAATTGTGAAAGAAATGTTGATGATTATTTTTTATTATTGTGATAAGGGAAAAATAAAATAAAATAAAATCATTCTGTTGTAAGGAAATGACGACAAGAAGTAAAAAATTGTGAAAGAAATGTTGATGATTATTTTTTATTATTGTGATATTATCATTTTTATACCTTGTATTTTGACACATTATTCAGATTATACATTGTATTTTGGTTATTATCAATATTAACTCTTAGATTTGAAATTTGTTACAAATTTAATATTTTAATAGAGTAATTAATTTATCAATATACCGTTTAAAAAAATTAAAAATAAACTGTATAAAAACTGATCCGAGAATAAGTTTATTAAATCATCTTGGTAAATTAACTGCTCTAAATTGGTGTCAGTGTGTAAATTTGTAACAGATTTTAAATTTAAAGATCAATATTGATAATAACAAAAATATAAAATACAAATTGAATAAAATGTCAAAATACAATGTATAAAAATGATATTATCTCTTATTTTATTTTCCTCTTTCCTCTTTCCTCTTTCATTTTCAACTTTATCATAGCCTTGGAAGCAATTAAAAAAGAAGAAAAATAAATCAATCCTTAATAATAAGATGACTCAAAGAATAATGATCATGATTATGATTTTAATTTTTTTAGCATATATGTATAGTCACTCATAGCAGTCTCATGCATCAATCGGCCAAAAGTTATTCGCCATCACAATTTTTTTTTTTTTTTTTTTTTTTTGAGGGGGCCATCACAAATTCACAACTCGGAAAAAGAGGTAGTAGTACTAATCATCATTTTCATCAAAGCCAAGGCCAAATAGTGCATACAATTTCTGGCTATTGAAAGCAGCCTAAATCCTACTTTTCAGTTGATACTTTTCATAGGAGCTTGATTAATCATGCTATTGGCTAAAAGTGATTGCGGTCATTTCCTTCAAAAACAACCTAAAGATTTTATTTTATTTTTTTAACGAAGGAAAAAGTCAAAAAATGTGAGTATGGATTATAAAGTACAATTAATTAATTAACTATCTTTCTTTAAAGTTTTTTGCGTATTTATCGTTATTAATTACTTTTTTTTTTTAAACTTTAAGCAAAGCTGTATAATCCTTCCTATATATGCTAACTGCTAAGAAAGGTTAAACAAAGCTATAAAGTCCTTGCTATATGTCCCATAATGCCAATAAAATATTAATAGGGGAAAAAAAAAAAACAAGCGAAGAATGATTCATTTAGAACCATCAACCTTTTTTTTTCCGCTTAAAAAATAAAAATATAAGATTATAGATCATTACTCAAATACCCTTACGGGCATTTGGGCATTTAATTGCCATAAAATATCTTGCAGGGCCGGGCAAAAAGCAATAAATATTGCTAGCTATTAGATTGGCCTCTATCTTTTATTATTATTATTATTTTATTTTTTCAATTTGATCGGTGGCTAAACGACGATAAAATTATTGTACCCTTGAGCCGTGATTGCGTTTTGAAGCAAACAACGTTTTTTTTTCTCCTTTTTTTTTTTGTAATTATTAAGTCAGCGGCGCCACGTAATTTTTTTAACTGAACGCTCCTTTGCTCCTAACACAAACACGATATGCTTGCGTGTAATTATTGTCACGTGACCACCAATGGGGTCCATTGAGTGCAAAAATATAGAATGGCCATGCCACCATAGAAGTGCGTGTAATACGTTGATGTTTACCTGCCCTCAACACGTGCTTCACAAGCTGACGGCCACGTGCTTACGTTAATTTCCACCAATATTTTATTTTTGCCAAAAAAAAAAATGAATAATAATAATTATAGAGAAAAATGAGAAAATATTTGATCTGTTACGTTATTGGAAAAAAATAGACCAGTAGCGCTAACTAGCCCAATGTAATTTATTATAACAATTAATTTCAGTGTTATAAATAAATAACACTATTTTTTCTCAATATATATATTGTTTGTCAGTTGTCCCACCGAAATCAATTTTAAATGAAAAGTTTAATTGCTGAATAGTTAATTCAGCATAAAAATTATTGAAAAATTTGAGTGAGTGACTAATATTTTAAATTTAATAGAGTAGAAAATTAATTTTAAAATTTTATAACTAAATATCTAAATATATATATTTTACACTTAGTAGATAAGTATATGTACTAATTTTAGTTAATGTACTAAGTATATAAATTTTATGTTTGGTATATAATATTTTATATTTGGTATATAAATATATACACCAAATAGACATTTTGCTATAATATTTGAAAAATAGATATTTACTTAAATTAGCTCTAAAATTCGGTTATTTTGCTATAAGACCTAAAATTATTGTTAATTTTAATTTTGTATTTTTTAAAGTGGTAATTGGCTACTTAAACTGCTATATAATTTTGTATTATTAAATAGCAAAATATGATTGAGTTCGATTTAGTTGAGTCAGTTTATTTGGAATAAAAAATTATTGAAATATTGTGCACCATGAGTGAGGAATATAACTAGTCGAGAAAATTGACTATTCGTTAGGATGATTAGTGATGGATCCTAAAGGACCAAAACTCCAAATGGAAGGAACAACAATGTACCAAAATATAATAATGTAAGTGGTGCAATTTTTATTTTTGTAAAAAATAAAAAATAGAGGGCACTTTTGTACATGTGATTGGGCTTTCATTTAAAGCATGGGACCCCATTTTATGTCCACCACTTCTTTTTTTTTTTTTTTTTTTTTAAGGAAATCCACCACTTTATTATGACATACATTTATTTTACACTTATTGGAGTATTATACCGGAAATTATGCTGCCTAGTGCTTGTTTAATTAAGATTTTAACCCTCACTAATGATTATTTGGGATCTCTATTCTAAAGGGGTTTAGAAAATAAGAAATCATATATTTTTTTTTCAGGCAACGTTTTGTCGGTGGACGCCGGACGGACGTACAAATTCTTTCACGTGATAAGTTTCCGAAAATGACTGATTTTTTCCTTTTTTTTTAATGAAAAGATATATTTATATATATAATTTTTCTTCTCTTCTTCGCCCCCTCTTTTCCCTAAAAAAAGCATAACAAACGTATAATGTTTTTTTTTTTTTTTTAGATTATGGATGAAATTAATCACTATAAAAGAAATTAATTTTGTTAGACAAAGTTTGTTTAAAAAAAATTTAAATATAAACAATTAAGTTTAAAATAGTACTGGAAAATAATAAAAACTTAGAATCATTATTCTTCGTTAGATTTTTATGTTCAATCTGGATATAAATTAGATTTTAAGTTGCTGTAAATCAAAGATTATAAGATATTCAACAAATGATCAATTGTTCATAGCATTAGATAAATGAAAATTGCCTCTCATCCGGACCTTGATATAGGTGACTGTTATAGCTAGTACTATTGGTACTATCTTAGAGCACAATTGAGACCACTTTTTGATCGTGTTATTGCCCAAATTTGTAGAAAATGTATTTTAGTTTAGTATATTTTATATTTGCCAGAAGAAAAAACTTTTTTGAGCATAGAATTCTCAAAATAATGTGGCTAGATTAATACAAGACCAATTACAATTTCAATTACAATTACTTTAAGTTTGACCTTTTTTCCTGAACGATTTTTATTTTTGTTCTTTTAAAGGAACCAGTTACAACTTACAACACACATATCAACTATGATTTGATCTATAGACTAGGTGGTAGCAAGCTTGAAATTTGAACAAATAATTATATACATATCACTAGGGACTGAGGGACATTGTCCCTAAGCCCCACTCAATTTTGTTTTTCTTTTTAAGAATATCTAAGTATTGCACATATTTATAATTTTTTAGTCTAAATTATGTCCGAAGCTCCCACTAAAAAATAGAGAAAATATAAAATAATCCTCACAATATAAATAAAAGGGTTAATGGCACCATTAGTCCCCAACCTATAATCATTTTGGCATATTGGTCCTCAACCTTTTTTTTTTTGTGGCATTTAATTCCTAAACGTTTGTTTTTTTGGCACCATTGGTCTTTTTGACATATTCTATCCAAGATTCCGTTAAAATTTATTTGAATAAGAGAAATTTTACACCATTAATCTTGAATTTTCAATTGTTTAACAATTCGGTCCATAATTTTTTTTTTTGGTATTCATATTTCTGATTAACAATAATACATTTGTCAATCTTTCAGAAAATTAAAATTCAAAGACGGATATAAAACAAACAGTTCATTTAAAAACCAAATTTAAAAAAAAAATATATACTAATAAACCTTAATTTATGTCAAACTATAGTAACTTTATGAATAAAAAATAATTATCTTACCATTTTTAAAACTAAAAAATTTTTGTATACAGTCATACATGCTTTTACACGAGTCAAATTTGACTGAAAATTTACTACATCCATTAAATATTCATGTAATTATGAATGGTTATTCTAAAAAATTAATTAACTATTTACAGCAAATAAGCCGGAAAAGTTTTATAGTTTTCCATTAAATGTTCATTTCTTTATGTAATTTTGCATCTGTCAATCTTTTGAAAAAATAAATTTTTAGAATTTTAATTTTCTGAAAGATTGGCAGATGCAATATTGTTAATCAGAAATATGAATACCAAAAAAAAATTATAGATCAAATTGTTAAACAATTGAAAATTCGAGATCAATGGTGTAAAATTTCTCTCATTCAAATAAATTTTAACAGAATCTTGGATGGAATATGCCAAAA
>JXTC01000073.1:249041-278808 GCA_002914845.1 Trema orientale | reverse complement strand
TATACATATATAGCTCATTGGTAGAGTGTGTGTGTTATTTTCCTTTAAATTTGTAGTAAGTGGTGGTCATTAGTTAAGTCCTACTTTTTTAAAAAAAAAAAAATATATAGCTCCTTAGATTTTTCAAGCAAATCCGGCAAATCTGTACGAATGGTCCTACCCAAAAAATCAAATCTATAACAAAGATATTAAACAAATTTTCCCTCAATTTAAAAAAAATATATATTTTAAGTTAAAAAACATAGAACAATCTCGATCTTTTGATATTTGCGGGCCTCACGGTGCACCCACTACGTACCATGGGATTGGGCATACTAGCGGAATGTACGCATTACAATTTTTGATCCAACCGACAATGATATATGAATATGTATATGATGATCTATATAATATCATTAAAGTTTTAAGATGATAAAAAATGATGCCATTTTGATTAGTAATTTTACAAGGCTGGATATTTCTCTAAGAGAAGCATGTACGAACAATATGTCACAAATCTTGGTCCATGGGACATTCCATTGTTTTTATACTGAAGTACTAATGTCTTTGGCAAATCTAATCTTCCCCATTGATTTATAACAAACAATAATGCATAAAGTGCCGTAAATTAATATAACAAAAATATATGTATACATATATATGACAATGTGAGAATCGTACGTGATTTGATCACATTCATGAGGTAATAATAATATTTATAACTTGTCACTCTCCTATGATTACGAATATGAAATTTGTTGTGACATGTAATATTTATTTAACAATTACTTATTGCTATACCCTCTGTAGAGATATGGCTGTTGACCAAGTAAAAAATAAAAAACATTAAATGTTGCATGAAGCATTAATCACACCACAGGGATTGACATTTTTTCTTGCCCCCAAGAAAAGAAATATAATTATATATATAATCATTAATAAACCTCAGCCAAGAAGTTATAAAATATTGCGAGGCAAATGTCAATATAACACGCCTGGTCCCCGGATTAAGTTTCCCTTGAAACAAGGCTTTTAAAACATGTTCCATAATACTGTTTTTTTTTTTTTTTCCTTATTTATTTACACTCTTTCCAACAAAAACTATGTAGTTCTTTAAAATCGTTTTCAAAAAACGAGACCATGCCTAAAGACCAGTATAAAGGCATAACAAAAAGATGGTTAAATTAATGATTAGTGTTGGCGGTTACTTGTGATGATACTTGCTTAGAGTTCCGAGTTAGCTAAGTCTAATATTAAGAAGCTAGTAAGGGCGTTAAAATGGGGTTTGGAAGACCAAAACGACACATTAACCAATACCAAAAACGACGCCATAGCGCCAAATTTGGCCCAACTTTCCCGCCTAAGTTAGTCGCTTCATTCAATGAACGTTTTACATTTCTTTAACTGACTTACAAAGTGAAAACGAAACGTAACTTGTCAGTTGGTGGGTTCACTTTTGAAGTTTCGATGCCAAAAGTGAATTTTATATTATATATTTTTCGTTATAATAATATACTTGGATAAGTAACTATGTCAACTAACTAGTTGCAAACTAACGCAAAAAAAAGGTATCTAGAAAAATTATAAAATAATATATTTATAGTCCGGGTTCATTATAATCAAATCAATGCTTATGGTTCTAGTATTAATATTATAAACTTATTCGCAATATTTATTGTAACCCTGGACTTAACATGATGATAATTAGCTACATTAATTTGAATTTGATAGTTTCCAAACTCCTCTGTCCAAGAAAAGAAATATGAGAAATTAAAATCAAATTTGTACTTGTGAAAAATATATTAGAACATGGGTGCATCAAAATAGGAATGGCTTATAAAAACGGAAAACTATAGTATAAAATCGTTGGTAATAATAATTCTTTGATGATCTTGACCTCTCAAACTTGTTTATTGGCTCGATCTCATCTTCATTCTTAATTTCAATTGACAACTTTGTATGGGGCGTTCCATGTGTAGCAAACATTTCATATGTAACAGAGGCACGTTCCATGTTGCCTCGACAGAGATCACGACAATGATCGTGATTTCTACCTCTACTCTGAACTCTATCTCTAGTTTAACTGAACTTAATAATTTATATTTATTTATCTAGATCTATATATATATAGAGAGCATAATGCTAAAAAATTTAACTATTGTACTAAATTTTCGTATGATATGTGAGTTGTAACCATTTAATTGGTATATTAAAACTTATCATAAATGGATTAAATTTTAGTACTAATTGAGTGGTGACAAATCAATACCACATATGTTAGTATTAAAAACTTGGTACAATGATTGAGACCCCGAATATTATCCATATATATATATACCACATAAATCCACATGTTCCCTCCTCATTTGAAATATATATTTATGTACATATTTTTTGAAATAAACCGCCAATTCAAGCATAGCCTCTCTCTCTCCATACTTTTAAATTTTTTAATTTTATTTATTTTCTGAGAAGGGTCCAAAAGGTAGGATTTTAGGGGATTTGAAATGCAAATTTATGGTTGTGGAGGTACCTACCAAAAACGGATGAATGTCCATGACATATAGAGACGGTGAAGTAGTATTTGATGGGAAAGTGTTTTCATCATCGAAACAATTGAACGTGACTATAGCTCACTTAAGTGGGTCAACATTTATGTCTAAAATTTAATGTTGGACGCCACTTGTAGGTATTTGTCACCCTCCGTGCATGTGAAATTTTAGATATTCTAGGGTTACTACTTCAACAAGGCCGTTACTCAAACCAAACTCAACTATTATAGTTTGAAAAACGTTGCATGACATAAACATTTTGTTATTTTTTCCCCTTTTTGAGGGGATAAACGACGTAAAAACAGTTAAATCTGCCACATTATCACAATCAGACTCAGTTGATCATGTTATAAGATTGATGTGTCTTTTTTGTCATTTTTATTGTTTTATGTTAGCATGTATGTCCTACTTAGATTCCACTCTCATACTTGGGATTATGGGTACGAATAGTTTGGGTCAAAATAATTTTTCTTTTAAGGACTTTTTTAATGATGATTTTTTTAGAACTAATCATAAAAATTATGACGAAGAGTCACTGATAAAAAAAGTGATAATTTTTCTGATCAGTCCCAAAAAATCTAACATGAAAAATATCCATAAAAAAATAATTTTGGACACAAGAAAAAACTCCTATGTACGTTAATTTTCCCTCTTAATTATCTGACATGTTACAAGCCGGGGAATTGGGATGGTTGCTGGCCCATTTTTGCTCGGGCCTGAAAGTTTGTGGTAAATGGACGTAGCTTGGAGTCTTTTGGGCCAAAATAACTTTTAGGGTTCTATCACTTTTACATATAAGAAAGAGGAAATTAGACACTATACGGTAATTTAGAAAACTAATTTGGCTAGTAACTTGTAAACAATAACAGGTAAAAAAATTGAATAGGAGGACCAAAGGAAAAAAAATACAAAATAAAAAAGAGTTAGTGCTTTTTCCTCCTTAAAAAAAATTAAAAAGAGGAAAAGAAAAAGCAAGAATTTGAAAATGAGAAATAGAAAAATGAGGTCATAATAGGGTTTAATGAAAAAAAATTCTTTTCTCCTTAAAAAAATAAAAAATAGGAAAAGAAAAAATAATTAAAAAATGAGAAAGAAAAAAGAAAGAAAATGGCACTCAAGTTGGCATAGGGAATTTGAATCCTGAAAGGAGGGGATAGACGCACAAGCTAAACCAATACACTGACAAACAGTCTGTCCTTTTTGGTACAAGTTTCGTACATATATATTAATCAAAAAGATGAATTTATTTACCACAGTCCACCGTGTTTTTGACTCAGTTTTTTCAAAAATACCAATTGTATGTTGTATGAAGTCAATTATTTTTTCCATACCGTATTTTTGTAATTGTTTTCTATTTTTAACGGTAAACGCCAAAAAACCCTTATAAAAAACTAAAAGAATTACAAAAATACGGAACTCAGGCTTTTTTCAAATTTTCGTACAGTTTTTATTAAAAAAATATCACTTTTTAAAAAATATTTAGAAAAATACTATTTTTTAAAATAGTTACTGTTACCGGTTTCTGGAAACTTGTTACTGGTTACTAGTTACCAGTTATATACCAGTTATAAATATCTTTGGTTACTAGTTACCCGTTTCTGGAAACTGATTATTAGAAACTAGTTACTATTTTAAAAAATGGTATTTTTCTAAATAGTTTTTAAAAAATAGTATTTATCTAATAAAAACCGCACCGCACCTTAAAAAAACTTAAACCACCGTATTTAGAAGACTTATATAAGGCTCTAAAATATTACATTCAATATATTAGATGTTCGTGTTTCATTCGTTACCATGTTTGTGTGTTCATGTGTAGAGGACTCATAATCATACTGATTTTGGGTATGGTGTAATTGATGTGATTTGAATTTTGATTTTGTTCTTTTTATTGGGTTTTAGAGATTAATGCATTTGTCGTGGAATATTATTCATGTGCTTTTAATTTGGTATTGTGACTGGTAACCAATAAGAAACTTGTCAAATTAGTGACCGACAATTAGTAACTAGAGAAATTAGAAACCAATAACTAGAGAAACTGGTAATCAGAAGCTAGTAACCATAATGGAATTGGTAACCAGAAACTATATAAACTAAAAACTAGAAATCAGTAACTAACAATTGTAGTTATTGATAACCTTCATCTATATCTGTAACTAGCCACTAGTCTGGAATTCAGTAATCAAATTAGTTGAAAACTACCGTCAATCAAATTAGTAACTGATAACTAGAATCATCAGTAACTAATATGATAATAACAAAGTAATTAGTAACTAGATTGGTCTTGTATAGAAGCTAATAACTAGATTAGTAACTGGTAACCACCAATCACCAATCTTGTAACTAGCCACTTGTTTAGAAACCAATAACCAACCTTATAAGTGGCCATTAGGAAAATACCGTATATTTGATATATTTTTTTGGAACTCCGCGTATTCACTAATTTTTTCCTTTTTTTAACAGCCCATAAGAAAATTAACCGAGGCCCAAATCATCTCAAATGACCCAGGAAAAAGTTCATAAATACCCCTTTTTAAAACTATATTTCTATAAATACTCGTTTTTCTATTTTTATTTCATAAATACCCATTTTTAGAGAAATATAGACCACCATTGTTTTACATATGAAATGTAGACCACGGTATACATTTAATTATGTATACCGTGGTCTACATTTCATGTATAAAAATTACACAAAAAATTAGCACGTATTTTAAAATTTATACTATAGGTCAAATTATAATGAAAAATATAAACCGTGGTAAATATTTATATTATAAATGTATACCATTCATATTTTACACATGAAATGTGTATCACTCATATTTTACATATGAAATGTGGACTATAAAATGGGTATTTTTGAAAGAAAAATTAAAAACAGATATTTATGAAAATAAATTTTAAAAACGGTACTAGGCATAAATTTTCCAATGATGTAAGAGAAATTTATACCCAATACCTCATATTTCACAAATACCCGTTTTAAAATATTGTTTCAAAATATCTATTTTTATGGTATACATTTCATGTGTAAAATATATGTTGCATATATTTACAGTACAACTTTTACATATAGTTTATATTTACTATGTAAATTTATATCTATGGTATGCATTCTGAAATATATACTGATTTTTAGGACAAATTTTTATTCATGAAATGTTTATCATAGTATATTTTATGCATAAAATAATGAGAAAATATGGTATATGTCTAAATTTTCAAAACTAATTAAATATATGTTCAAAATTTAAAATTTATAGCTATATGTCCCCTGTTTAAAAATCTCCAGCTAATTAATTTATACTTTTCCATTTTTGCTCTTAATGAAATTAATCATTTTTTTCGTTTGCTTTTTTATTATTTCTTGTACTCTCTCGTTCTTCTTTCTCTTCTCTCTCTCTCTCTCCCTCTCTCTCTCTCTCTTTTTTTCTTTCTTCTTTTCCTGGTCTCTCTCATTCGTCCATTGATTTTCCTCTTCAATATCCATAGTTTTCTTTGGTTCTACGATGGCTTCATGTGTTTTTCGGCATATATCTCTATTATTCTTCTTCTCTGGCGTTGTTTGATTCATTATTATCTTCTTTGGGGTCATTTTATTCATCTTCTCAGATCTCCAGCGTTTTTGGCAATTTGTGTATTTGCTTTGGTTGAATCTCCAACGTTTTTTATTTTGATTTTGTTTCGGTATGTATTATTCTCTTGATTTTGATTTGATTGTATTGTGTATTAGTTTTGAGGATTTTCATTTATATTGAGAGTTCATGTTATAACTAATTTTAATTTAAGTATAATATTATTTTTTGTTAGGTCTTAATAGCTTTTTTGTATTTTGTTGTGTGTTTTGTAATTTGTTTTTTGTAATTAGTAATGGTTCATTAATTTTTAGTCGTAGTATATATGATCTGTTTTGTGGTATATGGTAATATGTTCACTGGTTTTTGTTGTTGAACATATTCTGTATTTCTTGTTTGGTTCATATATATATTTTTGGTCTTGATATATGTGTTTTTTGTATTGTTATGTGTTTTTTTTTTTTTTTTGTTATTATTGATCTTAGATATTCAATACTCTTGTTTGTTTCATATATTCTTGGTCTTGGTATCATTATTTTTTTTTTGTGATAGTATATATTGTGTGGTTATTGTTGATTAATATATTAATTATTTTACTATTATTGGTCAAGAGTTTGAACTTAGGTATATTGTCTTTCTGTTCTGATTTTTTTTGTGGTACATGGTTTTTTATGTTTAGTACATGAATTTTTTAACTTAGTATATGTATGTATGTACTTCCTAAACTAGTAGATATGATATTATTTTTTTATTAATGTTTGTTTCTTGGTTTCTTCATACAGTTTTATATACTAATTATGAAGTTGATGAAGATGGAACTTTAAGTACTTTTTTATGATGTTTGGAACTTCCATTAAAGAGTGGCGTCATTGTAGGCATATGATATCAATTTATGGGACATAGGGATCATTACTTTTTTGTATTGAGTTTATAGTTTGTTTTATTTTGAAATGAACATTTTTTTTTCATATCTAAGTATATGAATTTTTGGTCTTGGTATATAGACATTATGTCTTGGTCATGGTATATGAAGCTATGTACCAGATTCCTTACTATATTATTAAATTTATTTTTTGTTGGTGGAACAAAAAAAAGTCATTATTATGTATAATATATATACCAGATTATGTATGAATACATCTATTATTGGCAAACTCTTATGAAGTAGTGAAAAAAAAATATTATGGACTATTTTTTGAGTTGAGTGATTGTATATAAACATATATATTGTGTTCGAAATGATAAATTTATATATCATTTCTTAGTTAGGTTATGATATTTGAGTATAGTATATTGTTTCATATATCCTATCAGAGTATTAGAAGTTATATACCTATTTCATATTAAAATAAACCATGAATAAATTCTTATGTACCTAGTTTAAAAAAGATTATATATCATAAAGATAGAATTTTTTCAATATATATTATCATTTCTAAACAATTTCAATTTTTTTTAAAATTATTCAAGTGTACCTCACAAAGTGAATTACCAGAAGCAAGTAAGTAACAATTTAGATTTATATCAAATTACATTACATAAAACATATAAACCAATGAGAAAATTGTCTAATGTTGAATATCTTCATAATTAAAAGTATTCAATACAATAATTCTTGTCAAACTAAAAAACTATATTATTTTTGCTAAACCAAAATACGAGTATATGTTCTATATCACGTTCACTTATGTGTTTCTGTATCACTTTTGTATCCCCTTCTCATCTTGTTTTCGGCCTAGTGATAGAGTTCTACGACCATCTTTTGCCAATCGAACATAATTTTGTCTTGTGGTACTTCTTTTATGCTGACATTCATCATCAATGCATCTGCTCTTTTGATCACAAATATTCCACGATTAATTCTGTTTTCGCGAGAGAAACTGTCAGATTTTACAAGTCATATACCAGGTATTAAAAATTATATACTATGTTCAAATTAACATATACTATAATAAAGTGTCAAATAAATACACAACGTTATGAACCCAAAGTATAAACTTATTAATCAAACACAAATTAAACAGATATTGAACAAAAAACAAACATAAATTAATAAATTTATGAACCACATATATAAGTTTTACAACTGAATGAATTAAATAAGGGGTACATAGTAGATATTAACTATAACTGTAACATCATAAACCACACTCACAAATTCATGAACTAAAAACATATATTTATGAACTAAACAGAATAATATCAGCAAGAAAATCAAATAGAACCAGATACCTAACTTTATATATCAAATATAAAATTTGTAGGGAGATATATTCTCATATCTGAAACACAACTCTATGAACTAAAGACACAAACTTATGAACCATATTGGCAACTTTATGAACTAAAGATAAAATTTTCTAAACCAAACAAGTTATGAATTTGAACCAAAAACTTAAATATATGAACTAAAGACTTAAAGTTGGGAATATAATGTACCAAAAACTAATTTATATGAGATATATTCTCATATATGAAACACAACCTTTAAGAAACATAATTTTATGAACTAAAGATATAAAGTTATGAACTACATTGACAACTTGATGAACTAAGCACATAATTTTATGAACCAAGGACACAAGTTTATGAACCAGAAAAAAATCAAATATATACCAAACAGATACTGAATCTAACCCCAAATTCTCTCACATTCAAATTTCTACCAGATTCTCTCAAATTATGAATATATACCAAAATAAATAATCATGAACTCATTCAAAATTCTATGTACTACGTATAAAAAACTATTAATCAAATTTACATAAGTTAGATCAGATTTAACATATATCAAAGCTCATATTTTTTACCACAATCATGAACTAAAATAGAAATTCCTCAGCAAAAAATAAAAATCCCTAATTTTTCAATTGAATATGCCAAAAACTAGAACCTCATAATAACAATGTCATAAACTACATTCAAATTTCTATATACTACATATAAAAAAAAACTATAAACCGAATTTTACATGAGTTAGATAAAATCTAGTATATACCAAAACTCATATTTTTCACTATAATCATGAATTAAAATAGGAATTCATCAACTGAAAATAAAAATCCCTAAATTTTCAATTAAATCTACCAAAAACTATAACCTTAAAAGCGATTGAATCTAAGTAGGGATGTCAACGGGGGGGGAGGGACGGGACTGGTTTTGTGTTTACTATCCTCGTCCCCATTATTATTTTACTATACTATCCCTGCATCATTCATCATTTTATTTGGTGCAGGGCAATTTCGGAAAATCCCCATCAGGGATCGGTTTCCCTATTGGTATATCGGGGTCCCCATTTGGAATCGTCATCTTGAATAAATTAAACAATTCTACGTTAGTTCAAATTTTTTAAAAGTCTAAATACATCGAAAAATAATAAAAATTAAAGTTTAACTTCATTGAAAATTCCAATGTTAGACCTAAATAACTAAAAAACACATTCAAATAAAACTTTAACATGTTAGAATTGTAAAAATAAAAAATATTTAATATCAAAATCATATATCATATCATTCATTCATAAAGCTAACACAATCCCAAATAACTCAAAAAATATTAGTATATGACTATATATTATTAGATCTTTTTTCTTTTTAAAAAATATCTACTTGAATCACTATTATATAAAAAAATAGAAATTAACTTATATATAATCGGGGCGGAGTTAGTGCGGGACACTCAATCCCAAGTCCGCCCCGCTCCACTAAATATTAAACGGGGAATCCCCGCCTTATGCCCCGCACTATTTATAACGGTGAAAGCCCGCCCCATTCGGACTGGTGCACCACGATGCACCACCCCGTTCGGTAAAATTGACATCTCTAAATCTAAGTATTTTACCTAAAAACAATCAAATAACAAAAATAAATCTATTAAAAATCTAAAACATAAATTAATCAAAAAAGTGAAGATCAATCAGTATTGATTTATCTTTGGATTTGTAAGTCTATCAATAGAATTTGAAAACTTCTCAATGGAGCTTCAATCTTTATTGACAGAGCTTCGATGTTTGTGGATGAACTCATTGATTGAAGATCGTTTTAGATTGAAGTCCACTCCATATCCAATAATGGTGAAGCTCCGATACTAACACTCTTGAAGAAGAAGAAGAAATTGATGTCGGTGAAGATTTACAGAGGAAGAAAATCGCAATACATTTTCTTTTTTATCTGGAGCGTGAAAAGTTAAGAAAGATGGTTCAGTAAGGGTATTTTTGATATAGACTTCCAACGGGTCTTTACATGGGTCATTTGGCTATAAAAGTGAGCTATGGACATATATTGAGTTTTGGGCCTAAAATTGGCCAAATTTCTATTCAGCCCTAAAATAATTGTAGTTTATATTTCTCCAAAAACATGTATAAAATGGGTATTTGTAAAATAAAACTATAAAATGGATATTCATGAAAGTATACTTGATAAAGAGGTATTTATGAACTTTCGAAAGTTTGTACTTTGAACGCAAAAGGAGCTTTTCAACGTCCTTGCACCATGTGATCGGGAGGGCCAGCAGTAGACTGAGCATGCCCCAAGTTTCGCTCTCATGTCCCATGAAAGTGGCCAATCACCTTCTCCTTTTTCTTTCTTTTTGGTTGAAGTTTTTCTAGTGAAATCGACGTGACTATTTTAGGAGTATTTTGTATAAGGATTCTGATAATATTGGTGGTGAATAGTTACCATATTAGTGACGGGTGATAACGATATTTATAGACACAAATATATGACTTTTCTAAGACCATAAATATTAATGTAATTACTGCTTGCTATTGAAATTGTGAGGGTCTCAAAAAGTCATCTTGAAAAATAGTTCTAAAAAAAGTCATTTTGGCCCAAATTACCTATATTGAGGCCCATTTCTCCATTTTCATATGATCATGTCCAGCCTTCTTTTCATTTGATCATGTCCTCCAGCCTTTATTCGCTCCTGGCATACAATTGCCCTCAGCATTATCCTACTGTTGTGTCCCCACTATTTTGTTAGGGGAGACGAATGTAGTATATTTTTATATAGATGTATTTCACAGCTAATATGATTTAGTGCCGTGAGTTCACATCTGCGTCCCTTTATTTATTTATTTTTTTAATTACCTTATAACTTGGGAGATTTATACGAGTATACATGTTTTTGGATTTTCACTTTCTAAAAAGAAAAAATATTCTCAAACTTTATTAGATATTTATGTTATTTGATTTTGACATGATTTCATGCACTTATTAGTGTCCGTGCACTATATTAACGTAATTATTTAAAACTTGAAGTTAATGGTTTTGTGTACGCTGTTGAGCTGTTAAGCATTGATTTGTAGTGAACTTAAAAATACTCATAAATGGTTGGAAAGAGAAAAGAACACAGCTATGACATTATTAG
Organism: Trema orientale; assembly: GCA_002914845.1. Classification (NCBI taxonomy): domain Eukaryota; kingdom Viridiplantae; phylum Streptophyta; class Magnoliopsida; order Rosales; family Cannabaceae; genus Trema; species Trema orientale. The sequence goes on along the minus strand of JXTC01000073.1, from coordinate 267,335 downwards.
AATATGTCTTTTTCTTTGGTTCCAAAAGGAAATTTTTGATTCCATTATTTGTTATACCCTTTTTCGGCACAGCATCATCTGTAGCTAACTAATTTATATAAAAAACTCAATCCCGAAACTCATATAATATAACACCAAACCTCTTCCTCAATTTGTGTGACTTTAAAAATGGGAGTCCTGGAAAGTTTCTCTTTTTCTCGAAGTCCTCAAAAAATCTAAATCTTATTTTGGTCCATAATTTTTAAAAAGTCCTATATTTAGCACATAACGTCTTTTTGGTCACTTGTCTTAATTTTGAACAATCGTGTTATAATACAACATGGATTTAGGTATTAAAAAAAAACATGGATTAAAATTGAGACCAAAAAACACAATGTCGGATAGCAGAATATGAAATTTAAAAACTCCAGAACCAAACCTAAATCGAACAAAAACATAGTTCAATAACATGGATTAAAAGTCATGATCAAAACGAAACTTTAGGTTACTTTCTAGGTTTTTTTTCCCCTTTCTGAATGGAATTATTTTTAGGTTCTAAAGATAGGATTATTAAAATTTTGGTGGTTGTGAACCTGTGGTGGGTTCAAAAGTCTATTTTAACCCTTGCATAACGAATCAAAAGAAAAATGTAAATGGAAAATGGGAGACACGTGTCAAGTTTATAAAGAGAGTATAGTTAAGATTAGGGGGAATTTCTAAAGGAGGTGTTAGTTGTAGTTTTAAGTATATCATACTTAAAAAACGCAAATATATTCTCTTGCAGTTGGCAATTGGAGTTGGAGAAGCATATGATAGCAAAGTTCCAGTTGTCGTATGGGCTCTCTTTCTCTGTTTCACCTTTTCCAAAGTGGCGAAAGGTTTCTTCATTTGCGCTCGCAAATCTCGAAAACTCTAACCCATCTCTCAATTTTCTTTCTTACCCTTTTTGGCTCTTTTCAAGTTTCAACCAGTTGAGAAAGAACTTTTCCAGTTTTGTGTTACTGTGTAAGTCAAAACAGTAAATCTCTTTCAATAGTTTTCTTCTTTTTGAATTCTATTGAAGGGTTTTAGCTGTTGGGTTTTTGACTTGGTGTATTTTGAGTTGAACCATGTTCTGATGGTTCGTTGACACGACTGTATTTTAAGCCTCTTCATTTTTGGGGCCAGAATAGATTAGTGTGTAGTGTGTTTTAAGATGAGCCAACATGGGTTTGATCTAAAATTGAATAACTTTAAGTGGGCTTTTAGTTTTTTTCAATAATTGCAAGCTAATAAAATGTATAATGTTTAATTTTTCATTTGATGTTCTAACTTTAATTTTCGAATTCTGAATTTGTAAGGTTTGTATTTCTTTGGTTATTTTCAGAGCTCTGAGTTCACGTTTTGAGAATATGCAGTACCGTGGTTGTTGACATGGTTCTTATTTAATCTGAGTTTCATGTGGTTTTGAGTGAATTTGGATTCTGGAATGATATTCATAATTTTTATTAGTTTTTTCTAAGATAGATTTAATTTGGATTTATTTATTAGTACTTTATTACTCAATTATGTCTCAGGTTCTTAAGTCTTGTAAAAATTTGTTTAAATGATTATGGAGGCTGATAGTTGATGTTTCTGTTTGCTTATTCACAGTTTGCCGACCTCAATTTCTTCGAAAATTTTCCAAGTTCGGATGTTAATTAGATCATGCAGCTATACCACCATCCGTACTCTTTGAACAGCCAAAGAGTAAGGCTCGCTTTGGAAGAGAAAGGCATTGATTACACATCGTACCATGTCAATCCTATTACAGGCAAGAACATGAACGCCGCCTTCTTTAGGATGAATCCGAGTGCCAAACTCCCTGTTTTTCAGAATGGCGCCCACATCATCTTTGACACTATTGAGATAATCCAGTATGTTTCAGTCTCACCCTTTCGTTTGCTGTCTGAAAAATGCAAGATAGCGTTTCTCTGTGGATTTCGAAGTTGCGCAAATAATGATGACATTTGTGTACCATCATAGAGTCTAAAATATGGAAATTAGGATCTTTGTAGACTGGAGAATGCATTTCGTGGCAATTTGGACTAAGCACTTATGTTTTATGCTTGTTGACTATGTTAGAACCATGAATTTGAAAAGTTAAAAAAAAAAGAAAAAAAGAAAAAAAAAAGGAGACTGACTAGCTTTGCCATTTAACTCCAGTACACTGGAGTGTTCCAACCGGTTTTTTCTTTAGATTTCCTTTTATAGGCAAAGAAGGCATTTATGTTCTTGCATTTCAATTGAACAAGGGATTATACTAACATTTCAGGTATGTAGAGAGAATTGCGGTCGTCTCTTCAGGAGCTGATAACATAATCTGCAGCAGCAGTGAAGTCATTGAATGGATGCAAAAGATACAAGAATGGAAGCCAAAGTTTTTCACACTCGTCCACATTCCAGAGAAGTATCAACAGTACGTTTCAAAGTTCATAAGACGGGTAATTATTGCTCGGATGGCTGAATCTCCTGACCTTGCGGGTGCTTACCATTGCAAGTTAAAAGAAGCCTACGAGACAGAAGACAAGTTGAAAAACCCGGACATTTCGAAACAGGACAAGGAACATCTAATTAGACTTCTTGATGAGGTCGAAACGCAATTGAATGAAACAGCATTTTTAGCTGGGGAAGAATTTACAATGGCAGATGTGATGCTCATTCCGGTGCTTGCTCGTTTAGTGCTTTTGAATTTGGAGGAAGAGTATATAGGCAGCAGGCCTAACATTGCTGAGTACTGGATTTTGGTTCAGCAGAGGCCTAGTTACAAGAAGGTAATTGGGAAGTACTTTAATGGATGGAGAAAGTACAAGACTTTAATGAAAACCTGGTTCTTTGTTCGTGTCAGAACTGTTCTGAGGAGATTTTGATTAATTGTTTACGTAAACATGCATTGCTTGAGGTTGAGTCAAGTCATATGAAAAGGAGCAATAAATGCATTGCTCGAGGAGGTTTTTTTTTTTTTTTTTTCGTTCGTTTTTCTCTTTCATTTCCCCCTCCGCAGCATTTTCTTCTTCATTTACTTGGAGGAGATGCATTAAGTGGAAATATAGCTTGGATTGAGTACAGAGACTGGCTTCTGACTGAGCTTGCTTATGCTTTTCACCGATAAGTTTTTGATTTAAACTGAGAATTCTACAGCTGGTTCTGTTTTCGAGTCCTTTTTCTGTAGCACGGTAAGTCATACTAGTAAACTAGTAATCATGACCTGGCACGAAAAAATTTCCAGCTGCTTAAATAAAAGGTGGTCCTACATTGGAAATAGACAAATAGTTGTAATGTAAACTTCCAGTTAAGGACGCCCCAACCCTCCTTAGATTTGAATTTGTGTGACAATCAATAAAGCAAATGGAGAGGAAGCAGAATAAATAAAATCTACAAGGAAAAAAACGAGGGATATTTCGTGGTACAGAATTGTATCCCACTAATGCACAAGCAAGAAAGGGAGGGAAAGAAAATAAAATCAATTAAGAATTAAAAACTTGGCCAATTATCTTATTCATTGATCGAAAATCAAGGGTAATGACTCATGAGTTGTTTCAATTCCTGTGAGAATGGTACATAAACTAAAATGCCTCTTTTAGAGGCAACCAGATGGATCAATATCCAAAACAGCACATCCCATCTACACCCCTATTCCTGTGAGTGTTAGTATCAAACTTCAATTCAATATCGAATGCAATTTTCATTCAGAATGAACCCAGAAAAGGGAGAAAAAAAAAAAGAATTGGGAACACATGGTAGTGAAAAAGAAAACAAGTGGCTCTTCCTATAAATCAATGTTGACTGTGGTGATCTGGATGCTGATAACAATTATTACCAGCTTTCTCCACCCCACAGCTTAAATTCTCTGAACAATATGTACTTCTAAGCTCGTTTGTTATGTTTCCTATACTTACGCTGTTTGTCCCACCTCTTGAGCTTCCCATGCATCCCAACCCATTCCTTCTCGCATGCCATGGGGGTCCAAGTTTTGTATTATTCCACTTCTGCTGTTTAAAATACCTTCTTCCCAAATCATGTGACCATCCCCTGCCTCGTTTAGATGTACACTGGTTGTTTGTACGTGAAATATCCACATCTGGTTGGTTACCAGTTGTACTAGGAGTGCTTTCATTCGAGTGAGAAGTAGAAGGAAGACGACTGTTATGTTGATCTTGTGCAGGTTGATTAACTGACAAATGGTTGATGTCCTCGGAAAGTGAAGGGTCCTTCTTATAATGAGGAAACGGGGGTAATGGTGGAAAAGGTTGGAAAGGCATGCCAGGAGCAACAACCCAACCTCCCGCAGTTTCAGCATGTGGAGTCCCAAATTGCTGCATGATGGACAGCGGGATTCCATATGAGACAGGTAAGCGAGAGATGAATTTCTCCTGTGGCTGCCCAATAACAGTGTCAAAAGGACACTTCAAACGGCAAACTGTTGAGGGACCACATGACAATCCCATAGAAGGCTTAAGGGGAGATGAGAACCCTGGTGGAACGTCATCAGGAGCATTCTGCTTTCCATCATGAGCTATATCAGCTTTATCAAGCTGATTGTGATTATTTACACAGCCAGAAACATCCCTGTCCTCTCTGTTCAACTTGCCCGCATGGTCCAGTGATACTTCACCTATCAGAGGTAATGAGTTAAATTCCAACCCTTTCGGCTCAACCTTCTGTTCCTTGTGTGGAAGAAGACTAGAACCTGGATTTGTCACTACTGGTTGATCCCATGCTGGCTGATCCCATCGGCTTTTACGTTTGCGAGTTTTTGTCCCACTTGCAGTGCCAACACCAGCACAAGACGCAGAAGAGCCCTCCTGGATGCCAGCATTCACCAAAGTTGTAGCAACCCCTGGTTGCTTGACACAGTCAATTGCTTCTGAAGGTCTCCCAGCATGACCAGACCAATTGTTCTGAGTCGCAGAAAACCTCTTGCAGTTTGAACTCCTGGGAAATTCTGTCCTGTTCTCGTCCCTGTCCGCATAACCATGTCTTCTAATAGGTTTTGGAATCCACCTGTCTCGGAAATTGCGTGCTATCTGATGGACCTGTATGCGCAGATTCAACAGAATAAACTCAATCAAAAAGTGCAGTCATATAAGTGAGCTATTATAGTGTCAGGAAACATCAACCAAGGTTCTAATCCTAAACCATTTGTCCAATCAACAATGAGAGAAAAAGTAGACAATAACTAAAAACATATTGAAATTCTAAAACAAGAAAAGGGAGTTGGCTAGACATGATACAAGTACCTGTTTATCAACATGCTCTGTCAGTGACAGAATCGACTCCCTAAAACTGCATACAAAAACACAGTTCTCAGGATACATTTGTGAAAATGAACACACCCAGAAACAAGTGAATTAATTAAATAGGAAATAAAAGAATGTCCCAATTTAAGATTTTCAAGCTTGCTGGAAACAATATATCAATAAATGAATGTAGTCATAGCTGTTGCGTTTTGACTCCTTGAACCCTCCCGTTTCACATTTCCCTTTTTCTTTGGAGTGGAAATGAACTTCTAAATGAGAGCGGGAAATTCTAAATGTTCTCATGAACCTTATGCTCCGTTTGAAACCCGGATTTTGGAGGGGAAAAAAAGGAAAATACTTTTCCTAAAAGTCCATATAGTATTATTAATACTTTTGGTTTTACTAATTAATGTGTCAAAATTCCATATACTAAAAAATTTGACATCAAATTAAACCATGGCTTTCCTTGAAAAAAATTTCTATCTTTTTTGTTTCAATCCATATAAGAGAGAGGTGGAATTCATTGGAAATTTTTTTCTTCCCCTCCAAAAATCTAAGTTCCAAGCTGAGCCTTAGAGTCAGCAGAACAAAAATATAAGCAAGAGAAAAACAAATTATTCTCCTAACCTCTCCATTTTAGGACAGGGAGGACCTCCATTGATATGGTCCGAGGTAAGAATCTCCCTGACTGCCAAATACTCCAAGACCTGCAGAAATGATAAGTTAGGAGCATGTTGCACTTAGCAAGATGAATTGCGAAGTTTTCCTATTTATCAAATAAAATCTAATGGCAAAGTATTCGTTTCATAATCTGTGTCAATAAAATTACTCACTATATTTCAACTTCCCAAATAAAAAGGTATCTTGTTTCTTCAATTTAAACAAAACACTGTTTTTTTTTTTTTGGTGTGCGTGTGTGTGGGTGGGTTGTGGGGGGTTTTTAAGTTGTTGTTTGGTGGGGAAGATGAAATTAGAGAGAGGAAGAGAGGATCATCTCCTTCCATTTTGTAAATTTGCAAGTACCTTGAGAAGCTTCCGAAGAATTGGTATCTTTTTGAAGTCTCCTCTGCAGAGTTTCATCATTTGGTGTAGCATTCTCAAACCTAAGAGAAAACGATATTAATTTTTTTGGTAAGAAAAAAACAATATAAATTCACATCAGCAAACTGGAAAAGCCCCAGTAAATTCATTGACACACTTACCATTTTTATTGATTATATCGTTCAACACCACCCGTGATTTTGTTTTCAGAAGAGCATCAAGGATCATTGAAAGATCTCGATTTCTGTTTTGGGGGGTGGGGGAAGATGAAAGGTGTTAAATAATAAGTAATACACTGAAACTCTTCTTTAAAAATAAAAAATAAAAAAGAAGAAATTACTGCAATTTTACATGACCACCAATTCAACATATACAAATGTTTATGCAACAAGAACGAATATTCAAAACTGACCTCTGAATAGCTTCGCCATTGGCACTATCACCTGATGCGGCAGTATGATAAAGAAGCTTTAAGTAGCCTTTAGGGGCATCCTGTTAGAAAGCAACATGACTTTCCTATATGAACTCCGTTATTCTTATCAAACAAAAGCGAACTTCAATACATGCATACAATAGGCAGAAATGGAAAAGGAAAAGACAAAAAGGAGTATAAACCGGAATTGTGCTAAATTTGCAAACAAATAACATGGCAATATGCTTCAGAACAAATAACAATAAATTAATAAATATAACGATGAAGCACATATTAGAAATGCAATGACATATTTATAAAATAAAGAAGTAATAGGAAAATCAAAACTTAAATAACCAGCGAAGGAGAAACTCAGGTTGTTTCATAATGCACCAACTAAACCAAAATTACAATGCAAAGACACTCAGAAATATTTGCCTGCAAATCAACCTCAGAGTTTGACAAACCAAAAAACAATGTTACTAACACTTACTTTCCGCTTACTTATTCCCCCATCAGCATCCAGCAATTCATTAAGTTTCTCCTCAACTGCAGCATTAAATGCCATCGACAATAAGTTAACCAACTAATAAAAATTTCTTCCTTTAAGTAAGCATCAAATAAATTTCTAACCTGCTTCAAAACGGCTACCCAACGAATCTTCTATTGCTTTTTTGGGTTTGTTATGCAGCACATGAGATTTGTTGGCTACCAACTGAACGTTACTAGTATTTGGGGAACTACTCTTAACTTTTCCTTTTTTACTGGCGCTGGATGAGCGAGAAGTTTTCACAGTAGGGTGAGCTCTAGAGGAAAGCAGCCTATCATCAGCAGTGTCAGACTTGGACTTCCTATTACCATCAATACCATCACATAAGGATTTTCTGAGCACCTTAACAGGAGAAGTTCGATTGAATCTTTGAGAAGAGCTTGACGATTTTTCTTTAGCCTCCTCATGAATAAGACTTTCTTGATGAACAGCAGAAATGAGTTCATGAGTCACATTTTCTGTTTGTTGTGAAATTTCTGAAGTTGGGTTGGAAGAGGGTAATTTTCCCCTCGAGTCCAACTCAAATCCACTGTCTACAAGGGAAACAGCAGATGCAGAATAATTCAAGGAGTCCTCTTTTCCTGTGGAAATCTCTAATTTCCCAATATCTGGAGTGCATTTATCCCTTTGATCTCTTTTGTCCACTATTCTCTCAGAAATTTGTGCTATGACACCATTAGAGGAACTGGCTTTGTGCATTGTGTTGCCCATACTTTTTTCATCATCATCATCATCATCATCAGGAAGCATCATGGGCTCTGGATAGTCTTCATCTGAATCACTTAACATTTTAGGAGGATAGTCTTCATTTTTAAGAGGATCACCGCCTATATAACCCCGACATTGAGGGGAACCACAATAGCATTTTTTCGCTGCAGCCCCAAATACCCTCACATAGTTGTAGTCAAAAGTCACTTCTTCACCCTGACAAAAGCACCCAAAAACAGACCTTCCAGTGATTATTGCATATGCAAGAAGCAAATGTATAGAAAAAGAAAAAGGAAAGAATACGGCAACAATGGCTTTAAAGGAAAATGCACACAACAAGCTGGTAAGCTCCAACTTCCTTGACCTAGGTCAACCATCTCTCTTTTATAATAAATCATATGTCCGAGTAGTGAAATCAGAAAAAAGTACAAGAGTTATTGAGATGCCTACTGTAATACAAATCATATGAGTTCAAATAAAATATGTTCTCCTTCTTAAATTCAATTTCATTAATTATGCCTATTCCCACCGCCTATACCTTTACCCAATGGTCACTAGCAAGGAAATGAATTCCTTACTACAATTCAACTTCAACCAAATTATTTATTTTTTTAAAAAAATTGTTTCAATTCCGAACCATTCAAACTCTGAATTCATGCAGGTAAAAAATCAGCAGTCAGAATAAAATGGTAATTAAGGCCCTGATGAAAAGGTCTAAGGAAGCAAGTGCAAGATGCAAGTGTTACCTTCTTTATATCTCTCAATGCAAATAGTCCTATACAAATTTCTCCATTCACCATCCACTGCAGCAAAAGTGTGAGAGTTAAGTAGAACAGAAAGAGGTTACAAATGCTAGAATTACAAGCAAGTCTCCAAGCAACTCTCCAGAGTTGTGCTCAACAACTAGCACATGAAATCAGGTCATCTACAATTTAAAATTACGTCTCAAATTTGTAAACAAACTTCCTCGTTGACCAGATTCAGGTTACCCTCATTAAAGTTCGTTTAACTGATGCCACCCAACTTATCAAGTCAAGCTACAAGAATGACAGATGCATATCTAAGCTTTGTTGATCTGCTATAGCCCACTGCCCACCCAAGACCAAAATACAAAAAGGTTGTGGAGTTTTGGGTTTCTTCTACCAAAGAGTTTAAGAACTGCTCGTTTTTTACTATATGTTGTATCTGGAACAATGAAGCTTTAGTTATTGTTTTTCTCTTGCAGCTAGGAGGAGGGGCCTTAGTCCTCTGCCTGGTCCTTTGCTTCTTCTCTCTGATAAGGTTGCTTATTTGCTTACTTTCTTGTTAAAAAAAGAAAGAAAGAAAGATAAAGAAGTTGTGGAGTTTTTGAAGTCTAGAATCCAAACGAGTATTTAAATAGGGTCAAAAAGTAAATAGTCTTCTCCAGAAAAAAAGATATGTGGTAAAAGGGGAAAAAACGCAAATAAATTTGTGTAGGAAGTAGACATGACTAGTGAAACAGTCAAACATAATCCTCAAGAATGTTCAACGGGATGTAGGGCTCTCCTCAGAGCTTGGGAATTCAGATCAACATATCCAAACTCCCAAACCCTCCTCCCTCCCCACTTCCAAAATATTAAAAAATGTAAAAACTGAAGCTCACCAAGTATATACTCAGAAATTTTCACATCAATAAATAAAACAACAGAAGAATCTTTTTCACCTTTTCCGTTTGACAATTTGGATCACAGCTATGGTTAATGAAACGTCCCTTATTTCCTTTTATGCACGCATCTATCACCTGAAATAAACAGTTGAAGTGAAACCATAACACCAATTTTTATTACGATCCAGATAAGGGGGGAAAAATTCAAATTATCTATTTATTTATTCAATATGAAAATGGGACCAAATAATATAGTAAGTATACTATTTAACAACTACGACTGAGATACAAACAACTGATCCTAGGCACAAACAAAAATTATGGCGTGGAAGGTATAACAGTACATGTAAATCAGCCTACTATACAGATTTAATATCTAGTGATTGCAAGGGGAGAATAAAATGCTAATAACCAAGAATAGTTGGTTCACAATAAACCTCTACTATTGATGACCTCTACCCAAGGAAGATGTCAAACTCGACCAACATGTAACTCCAGCTCATATTCCAGAAGGTGGACACCATGTGGTTCAACTGGAAATAAAATTTCCTAATACATACTAATCAGAAAAGTCAAATATGCCACAGAATCTTCCCAATAGGAGTATAGGACGTAACATCTCCCCTCTATAGTTTGCAACAAACCCTTAACACATTTTGCATTCTCCAGTACACATCGAAATCGTAATCATGAAAAGGTCATGCTCATCCCTTAGCTTCACTAACATCATTCTCCAATATGATATATAGTAAACACGTTTTCGTATGATACTTTTTCCATAAAATAGCAGTACCTAATGCTAAGACTAATCGTATTTTTTCGGTCCTCCCACTGCTTGGAAGGCAAGAAACTCTAGCACATTAGTGGGCAGGTCCGCACGAGGAGTCTAACCCTAGACCACACGGGAGCAAACCATGGGCTTGACTATTACCTCATGAAATGAAAAACTCTTAGAAGTTTTGAAGAATTTAATTGAACATCTAGAAATTAATACACACACAACAAACAGAAAATATGTTTACAAGGAACATTTGAAACTTGCACGGACCACTCATGGATTTGCTGAAACATATAACAAAATGGGGCTTGTGCATCAATAACATATCCACATTAGTTAAATACTGAAACACTAACCTCATTGCAATTCAGCGTCATGAAGTAGAAATGTTTATGACCCTTCAAAGCATACTCTTTCTGCCGTGCCTCGTAAGCTTGCATATCAAGCACCTGGTTGGACATACAGTAACTACTTTGGCAGGAAAGATAAAATGGAAAAATAAATTGGTCGTAACTCAACGTGTGTGGGTATATGTATGCACACATTAACATTTGCACCCAAAAATGGGAGCATAAGTTCAAGCAACTTTGAACTTGCATAATCCATCTATAAGTAAAGCCCCAGGCCCCAATATACTCGATGATAAATTCCTAGATTGACAAAGGTTTATTCTTACAAAGCACTGCTACATTAACTCATATACCTGTTCAAACAGACAACACTGAACGCTTGCAGCAGAAAATCAAGCAACTTTGGAACTCCATGAACAATGACCATTTGACAGAATTACACCAATAAACTCAAATATAACATCATAATTGACAAGGTTTTATTTGTATTAAATGCTGCTCACAACATTAGCATGATAAAGTATAGCTTTATTCCTAACTTGATCGAATTTCTAATATATTTACCATCAGCCTAGTTTTTTTCCCCTCCAATCCAAACAGTGTGAGAGCCAGGAGCTTATGGAACTCCTGCCAACAGTGCCTTCCACTTAAAAATAATCGATCGAAACAATTTCTTTTTGAAAAACTCATGAGCCTGAAAGCATGCACCATTGAACCTAGACCAACTACAACTACAACTACACACTGCAAACTAGCCAAAACACCAATACTTCATGACTTCTTAATGCTAATTTACCTATATAATAACAGCCAAAATGCAAAAGTACGCACAACTTACCTCCCCAACATATTCAATAAGAAATTGTCCTTTGGATATATCCTCAAGCAACTTGAGCCCGTAACCTTTTTTCCCGCATCGAAACTTCTCCAGTTTGGCATACTTGCGTTTCTGAAACTGCAAACAGACATATAAATTAAAACAAAGCACTTTAAGCAAGACCTGATACTCACTACAAGTCCAAACTACCTGCTGATTTGAACAAAGGTCCTGGCACGGACAGGCTCCTTGAGCACATTCAATGTTCAGAACTCGATTCAGGCAGTCCTCTCCACAACCCAACCGGCCATCTGAGGGTGGTTTGCATTGGCAGATCATTACCTGACAAAATTAAGAGTAAATAAAATTAGAATATCAGAAGTGCCCTTACAGAGAAGCAAATCCAATAAAAAGTGCACAAACAAACAAATGTAACCAATAGATAAAAGTAATAATATGAAACTTCAACAAATCTGCCTGTATTAAATTGTCAATGAAAAGGCACTCAGAAAGCATTTAAAAAGTCAAAGCCAGCATAGACCACCTACAAAACATGGCTCCGCCACCAACATGCAGCCTATATATGTCCACATGAACAAATACACATGCTATTATGTTAAAAAAATATTTCTACAAAACAAAATTTAATGCATACAAATACATCTATTCATCAAAACAATGCACATAGACTTGTACACATAAAATTTATATTATAGATTGCGATTGAAAAAAAAAAATTTGCCCCTTGCACATTGTCCCATACACATAGAGAAACACTACTATTGGTTAAGAACAAGAAATTCCTTTAGCTTTACTAATAATTGGCCATGTTATGCACAAGAAAGAATAATATAAGTATACAACAACTTTCTGCAGATATCCACTGCATAGTTTGACCACATTTGCAGTGTCAGACAGCTAGGACATGAAACTCAAGTACTTCCATGCTGCACACAAAATTGGATATTTCAAAAAATTTCAAGAGGCTGATGCATCAATATTATTTTCATGGTTGTCTTTTATGTCTCTGGTTCTTTTCCAAGCAACAACACTCAAAACATATAAGGATATGAAAATAAAATACGAACTCAACATGCAGCTAAACATAAAATTTTAATAAATCTGGGCAAAAATAAAATCCAATCAAGAATAGACCTCATCAATTGTCTGTGTTTTCCGGCTACGGTGGAGATACTGGTTAGTCCTAATACTGATACATGTTGCAGTCTTTTTCGGATCTGGGACACACTCAATTGAAAATAAGCGTCAGAACAAATATTTGGCCAAAAAAAAATTATCAGAACAAATATCATGCATGTGTTTCTGTAGAAATAAATACATGCGTGCAGACCTCTGTCGGTGCAAATGTAGACAAACTATACCTTTTGGACGCCTGCATTCTAATCCCTCATAATTTACAAGGGTTCCAGAAACATCTTCTTCACCTGAGGCATCTGATAATTCCAATTCCGCGTTGATCTCTGCATTTGACTTCTCTTGAGGGATTGAGCAATCAGCAAAGGCTTTATCCTTGTTGTCCTTACAGGTCCTTCAAACAAATGAGTTAAATGCAACAGAGTCCGGAAGTACTTTAAACTTGAAAAATAATTTGAATACTAGCTGTGAATACTTGCATAAAATAAGGACAGAACATCATACTCTATGAAAATAAAGGATAAAAATAAATCTTAAAATATCCACAAGTTTACAGAAAAACAAATCAGTTGACGAGCATAATAAGAACAAGATTAGAAAAAGTTTATAACATATGAATTAATAGTAGTAGTAGTAGTAATAATAATAATAATAGGAAAAAAAACTTAAAAGCTTTTCACGAAACAATGTCACGGAAAAAAAAAAAAAACCAACAAAATCAATTACTTTTTGGCAGACCAAGGAGAGATGATGCAGTCTATGCTTGAAAAACTGCTTCACTCAGAAGAAGAAATATATACGTGGAAACAAAAAAGTTGACCAAATTAACTAATGTTTTGAAGAACGGGGAATCCAGAATAGTTATCGAAGGACAACAAAAACTCGTGTAGGTTTCTTGTTCTTAAATCCCTCATTCGAATCAGCTTGAAAGCAATTAATATCCAAAACATTCCAACACAGGAAGCAAAGAGCTTTTCAGTAAAAGACTAAAGCTGTTACAGATAAATGTTGGTCTTTATGAAACTTTTCAACCTTTAAAAATTTACAAACCGAAGTAAACAATAAATGCCCATGAAACTCTGTATGACCCATCTAGGTTTATATAGTTAAGGAAGAATCTCTGCTGCCTGCAGCAATCGAGACCAAAAGCTGGTCAAAAGATACTTATAAAATTCCTAAATCGGACCCAGAAAATTATTTTCCTTCCTCTTAGCAGCTAACCCATTTAAGGTCAAAATGAAAAACTAAATGCTTAAGTCTGATCCCACATTTTATATGGAAATTATTTGACAAAATAAAATAAACTAAATATGCTTTCGTATTGTATGGACCAGAGTTTCCATATAACAAGAATCCTTGAAATGGTTAAACAGAGAAATTACTAAACTTGTACCATGTGCACTTTATTTCGTCAATAATATCTGCATCTTCAGCAGGTATGCGCCGCCATTTATGACAATCATCACATCTCGCCCAAGCATTACGTAAGGGTAAATACTGCTCACCAGTAACACCAGGTAACATGTTGGACTTAGGAAAATCCATGCATGCCATATTTTTGCCAGAGTTGCTTTTTCTTTTTTCATCTACCATGTGGAATCCTACAACTTCAATGTTATCAGAAACAAGCTTACAATGCACATATCTAGAAGAGAAAGCAGTAACAACAGACAGATGAAAATGGTTGAAATTGATGCTGTGATTTAAAATGTACGAAAGCACAGATGTCTCGTGCATAAAAATAAACAAGTGTTACCTGCTTCTGGTCGACTTTCTTCTTTCGGAGCACAAACAGACTTCTCCTTGGTTTTCTTCCTACCAACAGGACTCCGTTGGGTTTCCTTCTGGCTGCGAGCATTTACTCCTTTAATTCCTGAATCAGAGCCCAGTGACTTGCCTCTGGGAATTTTGTTACCCTTAGTTTTAGCAGCAGGAAGAGAACTATTGGAGTTGTGTGATTTTGACAAACCAGCAACAGTATCTAGGTGGCAAGGTGTTTTAGATTCTGCACCACTTTCAACTTTCGATGTCTCATTATAAACTGTAACTGCAGCAATCTTCTCTGACAAGTGCAATGGTACCAGATCACTTGATGAGTTGCTTGAAGCATTTGCACCGGCCAATGAAATAAGATCCTCATTAGAGCTAATGCCTGTAGTACTATTCTGTTTTCGTCCATATTGCTTCAATGGTTTAGGTTTGTTTATCCTCACTGTATGAGCTGATTTTTCTTCTGCAATACTGTTACCTAAACCAGAATTCTTATGTTTCTTCTTCCCTCTCTTATTGCCGGTAAGATCTCCAGGAGCAGTAAGCTCTTTCTGAGAAGTAACTGTATCATGGAAGTCATCATGACGTCTAAAATCAACTTGAGCATCTGGGATTAAATTGATAACTTCTGAATCAGGTGAAGTTCCAGGGTCTCTGCAACTACTATCTGTACCTCCTCCTGATGCTTCAACCACTATATGGGAGGAAACACCAAAGTAATCTCTTCTATCCCTAGCTAATTTTTCTGAGACCACATTGCTGTCCAAATCATTATTAACAAAAGCACCTGGACAAGATTTTGCCTTCTCCGGGTTGTCGCTTAAAAACTTTAAGTGCAAGGCAACATCATCCTTTCCCCGGTCATCTACAATAGCATTAGCTACTTTTGGAGATCCTACATCCAATTCAGTCCCAGAATTACAACCAACAGCAGTAGATGATGCTGAATTATCAACAACCTCAGGAACTGTGATGCTAATAGAACTTCGACATACTTCTTTCCCCATTTTAACCTTCAAACGGATATTAGTACTCATAGCACCAGAGTTTTTCCTAGAACCTTGTGATCTTATAGTAGCCCCTTTCCTTTTTAGCTTTCCACTTTTCTTGCCATTGTTTGATTTCCGTGATCCTTGCTTCAAAACTTGAATGGCCTTAAGTGCATTACTATTCTCAAAGAGTTGTGTAACATTTCCCAACAATCCCCAAGCAGATGAACGAGCTGATTTGGACAGACAACTTCTCTTCTTTCTAGCATTGACTGCAATTTTGATGCTTCCACATGGATACAATACTTTGGTTGTTCTCTTGCATTTCCTTGTGGCCTTGGTTGTCTGAGTCTTGCGGTTTGATTTGCCTCTTCGCCCATTCCTTTGAGAGGACAATGATACAATGCCATAAGATTTTGTTTCAAAAACACAATCGATTTTCTCATTATCTTTTCCTTGATTATCTGTTTGTCCATACCTCTCAACTGGACTGCTTGAGTTAATTGGACCATCAACGCCACTGCCAAGTTGGTCTGGCTCATCCAGCCTTTCAGACGAGCCATCATCAACAACACCCCAAGGTTGAGAAGTTTGTGAAGAACCAGATTTATCAATCACACATTTTGATGCCATTGACGAGGAGCCTTCATAAAGATTGCATGCATTTTCTTCTATAGATAACATTTGCATTCCAACAACTTTTGTATCTGTAGTAACATCGCTTTTGTCTTCTGCGGACTCGATAACCCATTTATTAGGAAGAGTATCGATACTCCTATTATCACTAATCTGCTCACACTGTTGAACGCAAATACCTGGTGACTCAGACTTGTATGCATTCTCCATGCTTGTTGAAAGTGATACTGGGTTGGACATTTCAATATTGCTTTCCATTTGAACAGCCTTTGAATTACTCTCCACCAAAAGACAATTGATGCAATTATCTCGATCATTCCTCGAGTCACCATTACTCTCTTTTTCACCTACACGCGATACTTTTGAAAACATTCCACCACATTGTAAAGGTGACATCCCATTACACATATCATCTGCTGACCCAACAGAAGCAACAAGTTTCACACCAATATTTTCCAGGGAAGAAGCACACACGCTCTCAATATCCTGCTCCTTTTGTTCAAGATTATTACCCAGCACGCCATTCAGGGATACCAATTCTAAACTTTCACAATCCTGTAAAGGAGATTCCACCTCCCTGTTCATCTCTGGTGAAACATTATATTTATTTTCCATTACCTTCATAAATCCTTCTGATGAAAGACAACTGGCACTTTTATCCTCCTGCTCCTTTTGTTCGAGAGCATTACCCAGCACGCCATTCAGGGTTGCCAATTCTAGGCTTTCACAATCCTGTAAATTAGATTCCAGCTCCCTGTTCGCCTCTGCTGAAACATTAGCTTCATTTTCCATTATCTCTGTAAATCCTTCTGTGGAAAGACAACTGGCACTTATATCATCATTTTGTTCAACCTTCTGGTCACAGTTTATTAGTGGCAAACCAGTAACAGGTCTAACTACTAGATTTCCGAAGCCATCTTCACCTTGTGGCATGCTTTCCTTCAAGCACTCCCCGCCATTGTCCATGGTATACACATTGATGTCACTATGATTCTTGTTCAAAGAACCCCTACTATTATCCCCAGAGACATTTTTTAACAAATTTTCCAATGCCAAAACATCTGTAATTTCATTCTCCCCTGCCAGCATATATCCATTAACAGTACACACCTGTGTAATATCAACATGTCGATCACAGTTTACTGGCAAACCAGTAACAGTTGTAACTCCCAAGGGCATCTCACAGTCCCCTACTAGATTTCCCGAGCCATCTTCACCTTGAGGCCTGCTTTCCTTCAAGCACTCACTACCGTTTTTCATAATACAAACATCAATGTCATTGTGATTTTCGTTCAAACATCCCCTACCATCACCGGAGTCAAGTTTCAACAAATTCTCCAATGCCAAAACATCCGTATTTTCATTCTCCTCTGCAACCATATCTCCATCAACAGTACACACCTGTATAATATCAGCCTGCTGATTACAATTTATTGGCAGGCTAGTAACAGGTCTGACTACTGAAGGTATCTCAGAGCGCCCTACTAGATTCCCCAAGCTATCTTCACCTTGCAGCCTGCTTTCCTTCAGGCCCTCTCTCCCACTTTCCATAGTACAAACATCAATGTCACTGCGATCACAAACCTCTGTAATATCAACCTGCTGATCACAGTTTATTGGGAAACCAGTAACAGGTATAACTCCCGAGGGTATCTCACAGTACCCTACTAGATTTCCAAAGCCATCCTCACCTTGAGGCATGCTTTCGTTTAAGCATTCCCCACCACTCTCCACAGTAGAAGCATCAATGTCACTGTGATTCTTGTTCAAACAATCCCTAGTATCCCCAGAGTCAATTTTCAACAAATTCTCTAATGCCAAAACTTCTGTCTTTTCATTCTCCCCTGTCAACATCTCCCTCTTAACGGTACTAACCTGTGTAGTATCACCAGAACACAAACAAGTGGTATCTTTATTGCTAACAGAGTCCGGCCACCTACTGGATGCGGTTGCACTGTCCATGTTAGAATCAATTAACTGGTGGGAATGCTTTGAGCAAGATTGCTGCTCGGAAACAGAATTCACTGGGAACTCTGAGCATAAATGCTGCCCGGAAAGTGACACGCAGACACGTTCTTCAACTATAACCGGACTCTCATAGGAACCCATCTCACTAAACCAGCTTTTTGTCACAATCTACCGCAAACCATTACTCAAAAAAAGAGCAAACACCTAACAACGAATTCCGTGTTAGTTTAGATTCAAACCCAATACAATGCACATC
>JXTC01000073.1:143121-245171 GCA_002914845.1 Trema orientale | reverse complement strand
GCTTCATGAGTTGGGATTCTCCTATAAGGTCAGGGATGTTGGCCTAAAATCTCCTATTTTAGGAGTCGAATGCATTGACGATGGTATACTGTTGTTGGGTGTATTTAGCTTTTTTTCCTTTTTTCCTAATATCGTGGTCAACCCTTTATAGTTAGTTTGGCTATAATAATTAGAGGAGTGGAGAATTAGCTTATATTTTGGAGGAATCATTTCTGTTTTTTCTACTTCAAACTGTTATTGTAAATAACACCTTTTATAATAACAGTTTTGTTTGGCCTCAAAAAAAAAAAAAAGTTACAACGCATATTTGAGGGAAAAAATGAATTTTAAGTATTTAACAAAAAAACAAAAATCAAATGGTTGCCACGTTAGTTGCTTATTTCTTTGACCTGTAATTCATAACATCATTATGTATTTACCCTATTTGATTTAATTTTGAAGATATAGGTCACTGCGTTAATTAGTTAATTTCTTACACAACAAAGGTCAACTATGTAGAAATGCCATATAATGGCCTCGATTAATGCGGACCTAATACTTACGCAATGCAAAATCATTCTATTTTTGGACTAACTCGAATTTTTATTTAGCCATCGTTAAATTGTGCATTGATTAAGGCTTTTTTTTTAAAAAAAAAAATTCAGGAAATAGATTAACAAAACCAATTAAATTTCGGCAATGTGCTCATAAAAGCATATGATTTTTACGTAACATACATTTTTAATGAAATAAACGATTGTATCATTCACTGATGTATTTACTATATGCATATTTTTATTGGGATATAAGTTTGTCCAATTAAATATATCATATAATGTGTTTATGTACTACGAGGTAAATTCACATATAAATAAAAATTCATTGGGCTAGCTTAGTGGGTGAGTGGAGAATGTGTAGTAGATCTGGAGTTCAACTTCCAGAATGTGTGAGTTATTTTCTTTTAATTTGTAATAAGTAGAGGTCATTAATTAAGCTTCATTTTTTTTAAAAAAAAAATTTCTCATATAAATAAAAGGTTATCTTATTATTTATCAAATTAAGTTTGCATTTCATAAATAAAGTTAAACTACACTTTAGTAGACTGGTTTTACCTTTGTCACGAGAACTTCATACACTAATTCATTAATTAATTAGGATATACTTCTAAACTGATAGTAAATAAGATTTAATTAACTATGGAGCACTTGTTAGACTAACTGAATCTTATTGGCAGTATAATCCGGTTCAATTTTATAATCCTAAGTTGATTGTAATAATAGATTGATAAATATGGTTTTAATTGGGTTCAAATGCGGGTCAATATATATTCTCTATAATTTGGTAATTATATAATATTTTGTTAAATGTATGGTTAGGAATTCACGATAATATTGAATTTGTCAGAACAACATCTCTTAATGGATGCAATTGGTTGTCAATAAAATTTGAGGATGTTGACCCATGATGACCATTAGGTAAATGAGCGAGTGTTAATAAATGAAAGGAAAATTAACTTGAAAAGAAAATTTGGATGTCAATTTTATTTGATGTTATACAAAGTAATATTAAGCAAATTAATAATTAATGTTGTATGGGAATCCATTATCTTATGACTGCTAAATATTTTGAACAATCATCGATTAACTATCAATATGTATTAGGATGAACTGCGAAAAAATACCTCAAGTTTGAGTATTCTGTAATTTAAACTCTGAAATTTGGATTTTACAAAATAATACTCTAAAATCAATAATTTCTGAAAATTAATACTCTGGACTGACTTTTTGACTATTTTTTCGTTACTAAAATCAATAATTTCTGAAAATTAATACTCTGGACTGACTTTTTGACTAATTTTAGTAACGAAAAAATAATATTATCCTCCATTAAAACTGAATTAATCCTTATTATTCTGAAGATATTATTATCGTTTATCAGTTAAAGTTATTCAAAAAGTTAACTCATGGTATTAATTTTCAGAAATTTTTAATCTCAGGATATTATTTTGTAGAGTCCAAACTTCAAGATTTAAATTGTAAAATATCTAAACTTCAGGGTATTTTTCAGTTATCCCTATGTATTAATATATTGGAGAGCATTTTCGATCCTTTAGTGGAGTACCTTGAAATTAATAATTATTATTTAACTATTAAAAGCCAATTATTCGACACGTGCTCATATGATCCCAAGGCTAGCTTTTTTTTTTTGATACGAAAGAATGGTCACTTTCATTGAAATAGGAGTAAAGCTCAGAAATACAAAGAGATTCAACTGGGATGAAAGTAAAAAAAAGAAACACAAGTCAAAGTGAAAAAACAGTGGCTAACCCTGAATATAAGGAAAAAACAACTAACAGAATAAACAAACTAAAACAAGGAAAACTCCACTAAACATGACTAGTTCAGAGTAAATCATGGCACCAGATATGATGAGGTATAACAGAGATGGCAATGATCCCCTGAATGTTTTCTTCCGAGCACCAAAGGGCTAAATTATGGGCAGCTGAGTTCGCCTCCCTAGGGACCAGGGCCAACTCCCACATATCAATCCGTTGCAGTAGGTGATGGCAATCTAGCAGTACTTTCTTCACCCTCCAATCTACCTCCTCAAAATGACTTAGGTTTCCATTGTGCGATGCCATGCAATCCCCTTCGAATATAACATGATGAAGCCTGAAATCGATTGCCACACGAATGCTTGCAAGTAAAGCTGCAGCCTCCATTAGCGCAGGGCTCTCAAAATTCATATGTTCTGCGAAAGCCAAGACAACCTCCCCCTTCTCATTACGAACAATCACTGAGGCTACTGAATTGGAATCCTTCAGACATACATCAGTATTGATTTTTAACCATCCTGTGGGGGGTGGACTCCACTTAGAACTGGTTTTTACCGTATTCCTTGAGAACGCCTTGTTGAATTCTGCAAAAAGCATCAGCACATTCGTATGGATTTGGAAAATATCCAATTCTTTTCCTTCGAAGCAAGCATTGTTTCTAGTTTTCCAAATCATATCCACCAAAATAGAGGCATAGAGTAGAAGTTGTGGGTCCTTTCCATGGCCAAGATCACCCGTAATTAATTCCAACAGATCCATGCACGAAGCGATCATCATATTATTAGTCCTAAGACTCCATGGGGACATAAACCACAACGATTGTATCATGGGGCAGAGGATGAATAAGTGGGTTGTTGTCTCAGGTGCTTGGTTACAGAACGGGCATAGGATCGACGGAAGAGCTAGTCGTTGGCTTAGAACATCACGGACTGGGAGGGCATTTTGAATGATGGACCACCAAAGAATTTTGTGCCTTTGGTGAATCTTAGCATGCCAAGTCTTCTTTAGAACTTTCCTTAGTCGATCTGAGCATTCGAATCTATGTCTTTGATCCTCTATGTATGCCGACTTCATAGAAAATCTGGAGTTATGAGCCGGAAGCCAAGTCCAACCATCAGATTCTTCCCTATGGGTCAGTGGGATTTGTAGTATCATCTTGACATCCGGTTCGGTGAAGGTTTGTTGCAGTTTGATTAAGTTCCACCTTGGTCCCGGTAAAAGAAAATCCTTCACCCAAGCAACTCCGGGTCCAGGGTCTAGTAACGGTGTTGGTCGTAGTTGTGGGTGGCCCGGAACCCAGGGGTCCCACCAAATGTTAATTGTAGTACCGTCCCCTACCACTTTGTATGCTGTTTTTGCCACTAGATCTCTGACTCCTACTAGATTTTTCCAGAATCGAGAGTCACCCATTTTACTAGTAGCAGTCAAAAAATTGCCAAAACGCAAGTACTTATTTCTTATAAGTTTAGCCCACAAGGCCGTACTATCACTGAGGAGTAGCTTACCCCACTTAGCCAGGAAAGCCCTGTTGAAATCAGCCAACCTCCGAACACCCAAGCCATCACTGGTTTTAGGCCTGCATAACAAGTCCCAAGCCTTTAAAGCCATTCTTGGTCCACCATTAGAATTAGAACCCTACCAAAAGCTTCTAAGTTTCTGATCTACCACCGAGCAAGTTGCAATTGGTATTTTAGTCGTCATCATGCCGTATAATGGCATAGCTTGGCCGACCGAAGTAATTAGAGTTAGTCTTCCTGCCTTTGATAACACTTTAGCTTTCCACCCTTCTAATTTCTTTTGTACCCGATCTACCAAGTATTGCCAATCTTTAACTGAGGATTGGGTATGGAACAGAGGAAGCCCCAGGTGTTTAGCAGATTCTTTTATTCGTTGGAACCCCAAAAAACTATTAATGGAGATACCTTTGGCCCTCGGAAGATTCTTGCTAAAAAAAACTGAGGATTTAGAGGCATTAACCCTTTGCCCTGACCACTTGCCAAACTTCTCTAAGCATAGAAGAAATTCCTTAGCAACTTTTTTTGTGGCTCTCCTAAAAAGAAGCAGATCGTCAGCAAACATCAAGTGTGAAATTTCAGGTCCTCCTCTGCTTACTCGTATTCCTTTTAGCTTACCCTCGTCCATGGATCGTAGCAACATTCTTGAGAAGATTTCAGTCACCAGAATGAAAAGGTAAGGAGAGATGGGGTCCCCCTGCCTCAAACCTCTAGATGGGTTGATAGCACCAGCTGTACATCCATTGACCAGCACGGAGAAAGAAGAAGTTCGAACATAGAACATCACCCACTGAATTCATCTATCATGGAATCCAAAGCATTGCAGAGTATGCTCAAGAAAATCCCAATTGACGCGATCATAAGCTTTCTCCATGTCAATTTTCACACACATCAAACCTCCCCTGCCTTTCTTTTTTTTCATCGACTGTATTATTTCTTGAGTAATTATGGTGTTCTCAACTATAACCCTCCCAGGCACAAAGGCAGACTGAAAAGGAGAAATAATCTTTGGCAGCAAAGCTTTTAATTTGTTAGCTAGCAGTTTTGTATTAACTTTATATATAAAGTTACACAGACTAATTGGCCGGAAGTCATTAATAGACTGAGGAGACTCTTTTTTAGGGATTAACACAATATTAGCCTTATTAATGGCTGTAGGGATGTGATCATATATGAAAAAATCACGCACCATTTCCAAGACGTCATCTGCAATAGTATCCCAATAGTGTCTGTAGAACAGTCCTGGAAAACCGTCAGGGCCTGGAGCTTTTCAAAGGTGCATGCCAAAAACCACCTCCTTGATTTCTTCAACCGACGGTATAGTACCCATCTCCTCTGCCTCCAAAGAAGATATGGACTGTGATACCAGCCCCTCCAAACCCCGTGGAAAACAGACATCCTCCGCTGCAAAGGTGCTACTCAGGCGATCAATGAAAGCTTTGCTGATTTCATCCAGAGAGGAGAGTAAGGCCCCATCATCATTCTTTATGGCGATGATTCGATTCCTCCCTTGTCTAATATATTCGATCCCAAGGCTAGCTTAAGATAATATTTATCACTCTTAACTACTAGATCAAAATATATTCAAAAGTTGGAAGAATGTGGACAATGTTACACGCCTAATCCAGTTATTGGCTGCCTAACCTTATTATTAAACTGTATGAGAGATATTTGAACCCATTACAAAAATAGTGGATTATTTATAGATAACGTATTAAGGCCCAGTTTAGTATAGATTTTAGACAATCTAAAATCACTTATTTGATAAGTTTTACTTCTTTTTACGTTTGGTAAACAACAAAAAAAGTGACTTTAGAATAATCTGCACAATAGCTACAGCTAGAATCTAAAGTTGGACATAGGATATTCTCCAAATAGATTATGCAGGAATCTCCTCCCCTACTTTAATGAATTTTTCAAACTTCCAAATATGCCCTCTATTTATTTTAAAAATACCAAGCAATACCTACAAATGTCATATTCTCTCGTGGCTTCTATTATTGTTATTACATCTGCAGTCGAAAGTCCTAAGTCTTATAAAATAATAAAAAAAATGTAATCAAGGGCAAAACAAGGTTATTTTATTTTTATTATTTTAATGGAATAAAAAAAATTTAAGATCGTATATATTTAAAATTAGAAAGTATAAATAATATATTTATACTATTATAATACACATCCTTTTAATTGCAAAAAATACTAATAAGTTCTTTCTAAAATATGTATAATTATATAATGATGTATGATGATATCTATTTTATTCATTTTATATTTGCACATCAATTCAATTATATAATTTACCAAATACTTTAATACAGCTTTTCCAAGCTATAATACTTTAAAATTAGAGTTTACTAAACATTCAGCTACTTTATGCCACAATAGATTTTTCTTTCAGCACACCTAAAAGTATTTTTCTTAAAATTTACAACTCTACTAAACTGGCCCTAAATTATATTGGAAAATTGTGCTTATGTTTGACACTATTATTATTAAATATTTCACATATATGGAATATCTAAAATCTATTTTATTTAACATATATGTATATTTTGATACAATACAACGGGAAACTAGCAGAACCTCACAAAGGGAATTTTCAATATTAACCACATTAGCCTGTATGCAGTCTGCGCCTAGGATCTTTTAGGCAATGAGTGTAAGTTGTCCACTTCCGACCTGCCTAGTGATTCAACCTATCCGTGTAAATAACATGTGAACACAAAGGGAATTTATATATCCATCACCATTTGGACTATGTACCACTACTATAGAAAATATTTTCTACGTCACTTATAGGGCGACGTGGTAGAAAAACCACGTCGCTCCATAAGCGACGTAGAAACAGGTGATGTTGTAGCTCCACTTATACTACGTCACTTTAAAAGTGACGTGGTATGCTGGCCTACCACGTCGCTTATATAAAAAGCGATATGGTATTCTGGCCTACCACATCACTTGTATAAAAAGTGATATGCTATACTGGCTTACCACGTCGCTTGTATAGAAAGTGACATGGTAGGCCAAAATATTTGACCTACCAAGTCGCTTTTGAGGAGATACCATGTCTCTTATATAGAAAGCGACGTGGTAAGTGTCATCTTCCTCCTTGCGTACTCGGCCGGTGTTAGGTGACAGCATTCTAAAAAATCTCCGGTGTTACGTTACAATATTCTAAAAAATCTTAAGCACCTCTATGCATGTTTTGCATCACCTCTATGAGCCAAACACCGAATCACCGCCTTCGTGATCCATTTTATAAATCCTTACGGTGTCGCTTCACTCCTCCCTTGCCTCTCTTTTCGTGCCCTAGCATTATCGATGATGGTCGGAAACCTCAAAAATCTGCACCTAAAAGATCAAAAAAGACTATTACATAAATTTTCAAAGACCTAAAAATGGAAGAAACTGAAATAAGAGAGAGAGGTAC
Organism: Trema orientale; assembly: GCA_002914845.1. Classification (NCBI taxonomy): domain Eukaryota; kingdom Viridiplantae; phylum Streptophyta; class Magnoliopsida; order Rosales; family Cannabaceae; genus Trema; species Trema orientale. The sequence goes on along the minus strand of JXTC01000073.1, from coordinate 237,913 downwards.
CTAAAATTCGAAATGGGTAGAGTTTGAATGAGATTGTATTGAAAATTTTGAGTTTGTTTTAATTGGGGTTGGGGGATGATTTGGTGGGGTTGATGGTTTTGAATGGACGGTCATGATGGAGTATTTTTTGTGGGTGCAGATCGATGAAGTGGCTAGTAGAAGCCCCCTATCACGTCGCTTTTGTAGAAAGTGACGTGGTATTAAATAAAATAATATACTACGTCACTTTCTGCAGAAGCGACGTGGTACGTAGTGTGGTAGCGACTACGTACCACATCGCACATACCAAGTCGCTTAACCCATAAGCGACGTGATATCTAATGCTGCCACGTCGCATAATTTAAAAGCGACGTGGTATACTCTGATGTCATGTAGCTTCTGTATGACGTGAGGTGCTCTTAATATTACGTCATTTTTTGGTGTAAATAACGTGGTATAAGTGACGTAGAATGTTACTTTTTTAGTAGTGTACATTCATAATTTTAATTACAAATTTACTCATAATTAGAATTACTAAAAGGGACAAGTCAATAATAAACTGCTATTATTATATATAATGAATATATATAGTTGAAATGGTGATGGATTTAGAATTTTCTTAACAAGCAATACAAGAAAAGGGAAAAAATGAAAAGATATCCCAGAACATAAAATATATATATATGCATATATGTATACAATCAAAAATTTTTTTCTTTTTCATTTTTTATAGGGAAAAAAAGCATTATGGGACGAGAGAGAGAGAAAAAAAATCAATCCAACTAGATATATGTATATATATATATTGATAATATCACATTTCTTTGTTCATTATTGTGTATATAAACATAATTAAAAAGCTTTTAAAAACAAAATTGTGGAACAAAAAAAATAAATTATACAAAATAAATTTGCAATACTTTGTGCCTATATAGTGTGGTGTGTTTATGGTGTTTATATCATTTTTATTGCTTCCTTTTGTTTAACAAATCTTCTTGATTTAAAAAATTGTATGTGCAAATGGAATTCCTTACTTTCATTTCCTTAAGTTTTTGTTCTCTAGTCCTTTAGAAGATTGTTTGTAAATTATATTTTCTATCTCTAGTTCCTTTTAGCTTGAGAATTAGATATTAAAAACGAAAATAGTGAATGTACAAATTAATTGGGTATTTTTAGAATATAAAGAATGTACAAAATAAAAACATAATTATTTAAAATTACTTTTATGATGTAAAAAAAAATTGAATGTACGTAATCTAAATAGTGATGGATTTAGTACTTCCCATACACAAATAGAATGTGCTAATATTTTCCCAATAGTCATGAACATATTATCAACATTGAACCAAGTCTTATCATCTTTTTTATTTTCTATCTAGTCCATATTTTATCTTATGAGATAATTCTTGAGAATAATTTAAAACATCTATACAGACGGTTGTTACAATGATTTTATACAAGCATTGTTAGATGTATATAAAAATTTCAATTAGTAGACCTTTTGTACAAGACGAAAAGTAATATATCTCATAAACCGTCTAAAAGTATATTCATATATAGAATAAAAACCTCATCTACAATGCGGCCCATCTAAAAAATGAGACACACTAAGTAAAATGTTATATACTCAAGCAAAATAGTACACATGGGTAAAAAGCATCATTTAGAAGCGAAAATCATTATTCAAAAAACGTGGACACTAGGAATTGTGCCTTTTTGCTTTGTAATTAAGCAACAGTGCACAAATTTACATTCTGAGACTGTAGACGGAGAGCCTATAGTTGTATATATATATATATATATATTAATAACACAAAAATATTTAGCTTATATAAGGATATTGAACACATAATTAAGTATAGCAATTGCGTAAGTCAAATTACTACGCACACTGATCACATTATCCCACAAACCAAATCCTAATTAGCCCTTATTACAAGCGCTTTATAAACTAACTAGCTTAATTAAAAGCTAATTACTACTTATCTCTAATCCATACACACACCATCTGAATATGTAGATAGAGATAGCAAGCGAGTACAATCCTTTATATAATATTAATATTAGCACATATGTATATATATCTAAATTAAATCCTCAATTGGAGATTTAGCTACTTATAACGTAGACCGTATACGAATGGCAAAAGGCATCCGAATACTCATTGCCCATGTCCCTCGCACTGTCGTGTGCATTTCCATATCTTTTTGGTGCTACAATACATGCATGCAATAAATACTTTTTGAAAAGTAAAATAATTTCATTAAACTCACATAAATGTTATAATAACCAATCAAATTACATATAACCTTTTACAATAAGAATCAGGAAATTGATTCAAAAGCTTGAAGATGACAACACCCTTGTAGATCTTGGAGTACTGATTGTCCCCAACGATAATCTTGGAAAAAATCTCCAAGCGTAAAATAGAGCACTTCATTGGCTCTTCTTGATTCTTCTCAATCTGAATTGGCAACTCTGACCAAAAGATCGATGAAGAAGTGCCACCAGCCATCTTTGCTCATCGTGCGGCCTGGCCACGACGTATCGTTGTTGTTTCCAGCATTAACGCCGCCACCCACCGTCGATCACTACTACTTCCAGCAAGTCCAAGTCCTCTTAGGTTGGACCCGATGCAATCTAGCCCTTGATTTAGGCTGAATCAACTCCGGTGAGTGTTTGGAGTTACTTTGGATAATTTCATAATTAATTGTGGCATTTTCATAATTATTTTTGAGAAGAATATTATATTGTTGTGATACCTTGTGTAGAAAATGATGTGAATGTGATGATGATAAAAATATTAGAGTTAAATAGAATTAAAATCTGAGTTGTGAGAAAATCTGGTTTTAAAATTGGTAGTTTCAAAATATTTTCAGAAAAGTAATATTTTTGTAACTATCGTAATTAAGGCCCGTTTGTGGCTCGTGGTCTCAAAACAAAGTTTCGACCTCAAATTTAGATTTAGTGAGATCGAGAAACAAACTTTGATATATAGCATCGCTATGTTTTAAAGTGGTGCAAAATTCGAGACGTGATGCTTACAATTTTACCTCGTTTGGCGTGCCAAGTGTTGGGTTTTTGCCCGAACCTAAATTACTCAAGTTATATACCTAACTTAGCTATTTTGGATACTAGGAACGCAGTGGTGGAGTTTGTTTTTCAATTTGAGACTTTGCGGATCAGCTACAACCTTCACCAATTAAAATCACATAGTCGTTAGAAAAGTTACCCCTCAAAGTGAGCATACAAGATTCTCGAAATAATCTCTCCAGCACCCAAGTGACCAACAGAAGATTCTTTAAGCGCTGATATATAGTTATCAGTGTGAGGTAGGAGGCTCAGTTACCTAGTTTTTACACATGCTTTAATATAAATGTGCATTATGACCTATCTTTGAAAATATAGATAATTTTGGAGAAAATGATTTGAATGGATAATTCATTGATTTGTGACCCATTGAGATAGATTGAATTGTTTTAGGATTGGACTGTGTTGTTTTTATGCAGGTTTTAAAGTTGTGGTTTAAGGAAATTACAACTGTTATGCTGCCCATTTTTCAGTAAATCCTAGAATAACTCCATATAGGTCTTAATGCATGATTTTATTAATATATCTGATGCATAGTTATTACACATTCTGTCGTATACTGTACATATTATAGGATCACATATCTGAGTATCATTATTACATCACTGTAGTTTAGATTGCTGGCAAGTTACTGCAGTGTTAGGTGAGAGACTTGGACACCTACGCAGGATTTACTGATACACCTCTGGGTAGTATTAGGATACTAGGTAACTTTGATAAAGGGATATTACAAGGTAGTGATATGAGGATGAGTGCTTACTCATATTTACTGGTTAATTTATGATATGTATAATGATGTGGATTTTGAATTTGTTTTGAATATGTGATTTGTCATGATTTTTGAGATCATTTGGGAACTTGATTTTATAAATAGATTTTGGAAAAGTACTAACTATACATATTTGAAAAATTGCATTAATCCAACAAAAGGTAATTGAATTCATACTAAACATGCAAAGCTCACCCCTTTTTATTTTTTCCCTCTAAGATTTATAGGACCGAGATGGATATTCAGTTGTCTAGCTGAGACACTATGTTACTCTTTGCAGTCTTGACCGTTCTCTTCGTATCTCCTTGTGGTTTTTCCTTCATTTCTTCAATAATTATTTAGCCACGTCCAAATATACTTACAAACGGATATATGAGAGGATTTAATTCATAATTAACAACTTTGTGATTGTGAGAGAGTTTTATCAATGATAAATATTTTCGTAAATGTGAAGATATTTTGAGAACTATAAAGGGACAATTGAACTTTTAAGTACTTGATCTTTTTAATATTCATACTTGATGAGTAATTTCAAATAGTGAAAATTTAATATTCATATTTGAAGAGTAATTTCAAATAGTGAAAATTATCTTTTGGATAATTTTATGAGTTTTTCCCTGATTGTTATTTTCTTTCACAAGTTGTCATTTTCAAAGATTTAGAAAAATAGAAACTCTTTTATTAATTTTGTAAAATAATTTCATTAAATTACAATTTATGAATTTCTCTTTCTGCCACTAGCCCAATTTGGGTCGTGACACCTATTATCGATTGACCATATATATGTCTATGGAACTCGACTTTACAGTAAAAATAATAATTAATAATAATCAATAAGTACAGGGAATTTGACATCCTCTAGTTGACCAGTACTCGATCTCTATATATATCAGCCCTACCAAAAAACTGATATCTTCGCATTGAGACGCTTGTATAGACTGATGTAATATATGTTTAAAATTTCTAAGACGTATGTATTCATGCCGCAACCATACACCAATCAGATAGAAAATTAATTAGAAAGAAGAGAGTACAAGCCTTACAAATATATTTAATTTCAAGGTAGTGGTAAGACTCAATCGACAAAGTTTGAAAACTAGAAGTCTAGAACAATGTTAGGGGACGTACAATTTTCAATACCTGAGGCCAGATTCTGGTATTATGTGGTTTTTCCAAAGAGTAAGCAAGATACACTTATGCATATGTATATAGAACTAATTAAAGACACATATCAATAACACATAAATATCAATCTTAATTTTATATATATATATATATATATATATATATATATATATTAGGATAGACACACAAAGTAGCCATTACATAAGTCTAAGTACCGTACACAATGATCATCCCACAAATCAAGTCCTGAGTCCTTATTACAAGTCTTATATATACTACTTAATTAAACATGCTTAATTAAAAGCTAATTACTTAAGTACTGAACTCTCAGTACACACACCTGAATATTTTGGTATAGATAGCAACCGAGTACGGCGACATTTTTATAACAGCACACACACATACATATATATATATATATATATATATTAAATCCTCTCTTGGAGGTTTGGCTGCATAGGCTGCACACGAAAGGCAAAAGTCATCTGAGAATTGTAGTCCCTAATCCTCGGATTATATCCATTGTCCATGTGATCCCTCACGCTGCCGTGCAATTCCATCTCTTTTTGGTACTGCATATTAAAAAAACAATTAATAATTAAAACGAAAAAGAACACTAAAATAAAATCATCTGTCTAATTTTAGTGTGTTCTAATATTCAAGTACTAATAACATATTATCTATCATTTAAAACTATTTAATTAATTTTGAAAATTTATCGTACGTTCATACCCATCTCACGATACATTGAATGTTGAACAAAAAATTGGGACAAATATTTCATAGCAGTTTGCATGAAGTTGGTTAACTTTGACCGGTACGTACAATATGGAACTTGACTTCAATAGAAAAAATGATACGCTATACTTGACATCCTCTAGAATGGACTAGTCAGAAAGCATGTATAACAATTTCACATTTACATCTTATTGTTTGAGGTGACAAAAAAAATAAATTAACAAGTGATCAGCTTAACAAATATATATATATATATATATATATATATATATATATATATTGTAACTATTTTTCTTTAAAACTGATTTTTATTATATATTTTCCATTCATTTTAAGCAGTGTTCAAGTACACGTCAAGTGTTTCCTTTCTCTATATGCCTACCATAATTATTTGGTTGTCTAGTGCTGGCAATTCGTGATACAACACGACACGACTCGAAATCCGCACAAAATTAACGGGTCTGAGTTTAACTTAATCATATTCGTGTCGTGTTCGAGTTGGAAATATTGACCGATTTAATTAACAGGCTGTGTTCGGGTTAGACCCGCCAACACGAAAATGACCTGTCTAATAAACAGGTTGTATCATGTCGTGTCAACCAATTTATAAACGGGTCGTGTTTGTATCAAAATTTCTGACCCGTTTATTAAAGAAAAATTTAGGTGGATGACTAATATTTTAAATTTGATTAAATAGGGTTCAATCTCCAAAAATCAACCTATTAAGAGGTGTAGTAGTCCAATCCCTTGACATGAAGCCGTGGCACAACCGATGACTTCGCGACATGACCAAGTACTATATTTAATTTTATATACATACATATATATAGATTTTCTGGGCACGCACTACATGTACCTAGATATAGTGTGTATATATATAAGTATGTGGTAGTACTGTTTACCTCTCCTTTACTACAAAATGTTGTTCATCGTGTACTTCACATGCATATTTTATATGATAAACATATTATAACATATAATGACTCGTTCTGATTTTCTTTTATGTCCTTTTTAGTTACTACTTTATCCAACAAAATTCACACGAATATATATATAGCAGTTCAGGTATATCCATATGTACATGCAAATGCATTTTCTAAGGATGATGATAAAACATACCAGCACGGAAATGAGGCGCTTATTTTCCTCCACCAAAGCTTCATCCTAGTCAGGATTAAGCCAAAATTGAGTTAAATCATAAAGCACTAAACCTTTTTTCAGCTTTAAGACATGCTAATTGAGTGTAACAATATTCTAGAACTTTTAAGCCATAAAAAGATAGGAAATGAGTTCGTACATATATATAATATGTATGTGTACTATGTGTTAGCCATATGCATATAGAATCAATTAATTAAATAAAACAACTTGATCAAAAATAAAAAAATAATAACAAATTAATAAAACAAGAAAATGTCTGAAAATTAATTACTTAATTTTTTTACTTACATTTTGCCTACGAGTGTCCACGAACTCCGACTGTCATCGAAAAAAATTAAGGGCAAAAATGTCAGATGATTTCAGATAAAGAAAATATATCTCTATCTATAAATATATCATAAAGAATTCAATGAAAAAAAAAAAAGGAATTGGACTTGCCTGTCTGGCACGAACATTGACAAGGCCATTCTCCAGTAAGTCTTCGAGGGATATCAGCTCTTTGTGGTTCAGAGATAAGATATCCTCTCCCTTCAGGTGCCTAGAGAGATCACACACACCATAAAATTAATATATGTATACGTATGACCACGCTAGTCAATCAGAAAAAAAAAAAAATTAAGGAAAAGAATTACAAAGGTAGTCACACTAAGAGAGAGAGAGAGATGTAAAACAGTAACTTTAAGATCTAGTGTATACATATATATATATATATATATATACCTCAGCTCGATTAGCATGTTCTCATTTTCCTTTTTGATCCTCTCGATTTCATTGCTGAGTTGCTGCGAGTTTATAATAAGAAAACTATTACATCATGATCATGATAAATATATATGTACTTAAGATATGATTAGAAACCCTAGCTAGCTAACAATCAATTTGTAAACAAAAATATGTTGAGGAAAGAAAAGATCAATAATATATATATATGCGTTGAAGAACCAAAACCCACATGAAAATTAAAGAGTTTTATTTAGTGAAGAAGCTAGATCTGTCAGTAGTACCAAAAGAATATTAAGTGATTAATGTATATATATACACCTTCTAGCTGAGTGAAGAAAATTTTTTTTTTAACACTAAAAAATATAGCTAACACCTTTAATTAATAACCAGTTCTCTGAACTTTTGCAAGGAAAAGGGAAGGGAGAGAGTTACATTTTTTTTACCAGATCTGCTGATAGACATCGAAAGTCTTTATATGCTTTCATTCTCACAATATATATATATATATATATTATTAAAATAGTTGGGAGAGAAACCAGTACATCCTATTTGTAGATCTGTTCGTAGAAACCATAGTTCGTGTTTCTTGACATAATTTTAGCAAAAAACCGCTCCTTTTCTCTTGGGACAATCAGAACTAATGTATGTATATATATATATATATATTATATGCTTATATATTTCCAAAAAAATAGATATAATATTTGGTTGAACAAAATATATCAAATCATAGACTTGAACCCACCTCATGTTTAGGATCCCATAACTTATTTCCAGAGAGCCTGTGATAGTCCTCCAACATTTGACTCAACCTTCAGATCAAAAACAAATTCATATATATAACTTTGCCTCAAGAACAAAAAGTAAAATAAATAAATAAACAAGAAAGCAAAAAAAAAATTAATTTCTTCTTTCTTATCTTTAATTTTTTTTCAGGAATTAATTAATAAAAAAAGGGAAAAAAAATCCTTACGAAGTTGACTCGCTGCAAAACGCATACATTTTTCCCGATCCGGAGGTACAGATGATAAGGGAAACCTTAGCATCACAAAGAACAGAAATCTCCCTTGCCTTCTTTATGATTCCATTCCTTCTCTTAGAATAAGTCACACTCCTGTTGTTTGTGTTCTCAATTCTCTTAATCTCAATCTTGCCCCTCCCCATATTCTTTCAATAATTTTATCTAATTTTCTTATTTTGATTTTCCTCTCTGGATGATCTGATCTCTTTAGCTAGCTGCCTAATTACAAGCTTCTATGAAGTTAATGGAGAATAATATGTGAATATGAAAAAGATATTGATCATTTAAAAAGAGAGAAAAGAAAGCAACACAGAAGGGCATTTCCATTACGGGTTAGAGTCTCAGAAACTTTCTTAGTGGCACAGAAAGGGAGGGCTCGTTTATGTGTTATAAATGACAAAGCCAACCCCTACTACAGCTTTTATCTGATCTTTGATTAGGGTTTTCTTTATAACCTTTGGTTTCTCATTATATCTCTCTCTTTAACTGGTTTATATTTAATGGGTTTTTTAGGGTTTCAACTGGGTTTGAATGAAAACTAGGAAACACAATGTGTTTGATACGTAATATATGATATGAGACGGGTTTGCATGTCGTACTGGTTATATGTTGTAGTTTAGGACATTGAAGTCCGTGACGGTCTTGTCTAGGATTAGATTGATCATATAGTAAATTGAACCGACAAATACGACAATGATAGATTTATTTAATCTTAACCGTCAAATCATCAAGGTCGAAAATGTTTTTGCCTCAATAATTAATATCAAACACTAGCTAGGTCCGTTAATGGTAAAATAGACAGTAAAGGAGGTGTATATATGGTATTACTTATGTGCCCCAACTACAAAGTAAGTAAAATTTTGAACTTTCATATATAGTCAATCTGTCACGGTCACCCAACAATAAGCCCTTTGTTCGGTCTTTATCTTCTGTACTGACAAGAAATGTGCAGCCAATTGCATTGATATTCATTATAGCCACGTTTGGAAGAATGCTAGTTGAGATTGGATTATATTAAATTAATCACATGTTTAGTACTTGAATATGAGAAGAATTGGATTGGATTAAAATAACTCACTCTAAAAATAAATTTTTAGAAGGGATAATCTTATCCTCTTGAGAATTTGGGATTGAGAGGGTTTAAGAATTTGATTAAAAATAATAGAATGGTTTTAAAGCAATAAAAAATGGTCCTTTTCAAAATTAAACTTTAAAATTAGTATTTTCGAAATTCTTTTAAAAGTGATAAAACCAGAAATGGTAATTTCAAAATATTTTTCTAGAAATCATATTTTTGTAAATAATTTTATAAAAAAAATGATATTTTTTCCAATTTTAAGTTTTAAAAGTGGTATTTTTCAAAATATTTTTTAAAAGCTGTATTTTGTAAATAAGATTTCAAAAATGATATTTTTATAAAATTGAGTTTTAAAAATGGTATTTTTCTAAATTAATTTTAAAATTAGTATTTTTCTAATTCATCAAACTTCAAAATTGTTATTTAGTTAAAATTATGAAACACACATGCTAATCCTATCCTAACAAAAAGTAGTACACTAAACATGGGATATGACTGGACTATAATCTTGTCTTATCATATCCAATCCAATCTAATCCTTTAAAATAGTCCAATCATATCTTATCATATCCTGCATACCAAACGAAGTCTATACATATACATAAGTAACTTGATTAGGCAATATCTAAAAGATTAGAGGTCCTACAAGGATTTATTAATGGCAAAAATATTTGTTATACTTTAGAATAAATGAGAAATGAAAATAAGGGTTTTAAATTAATCGTCAATTAGGTCACGTTTGGTACGTCGTATTGTATTGTATTTTATTGTATTGTATTATTCTATAATAGTGCTATGTTTGGTTTTGCATTGTATTAAGATATGCATTAAAAAGTTAATATTTGAAAATACCACTTTTAAAAAATAATTTAGAAAAATTTATTTAGAAAATACCACTATAATATTACCACTTTTTGAAAGTTATATTTTAAATACCATTTTTTAAAATTAATTTTAGAAAAATACTACTTTTAAAAATTTATTTAGAAAAATACCACTTTTAAAAGGGATAAAGTGATGTGAAAAAAAGAGATGAGAGAGAAATTAATGAAAGAGAAAGTGATGACAGAGAAATGAAGGACAAAGAAAGTGTGCAGAGTCAGTATTGTACAATATTACTATATTACAATACAGTATAATATATACTTTTCAATATAATATAAAAGCACAACTAAACATATTACTATATTTAATTAATACAATATAGAGTCCTTATACAGTGTACTAAACATGAATGTTCCTACTTTTAAGTATATATATCAAAATAAAAGGAAACAAGATCGAGAAAACAGTGGGATCACATTCAAGGGATATGGGTGTTATTTGTTAAAAACGTGGCCAATAGCCTAACATAAAAGGAAACTATGAATGCAAATGTAGGGTCTGTCAGTTATCTTTGCAGCGTGTTGAGTTTTGGTGATTGTGTTGACATGAAGGATGACGGAACTAGTTGGCACTCAGTGTGAAATAGTTAGGCCCAAGTTTGAAAACTAATCTTAGCTCATCACTCTTAAGCAACGTCTTGTGGTAATTTGGAAAGAATTTGTATTCTAATATGGTGTCTTTAGTTTGACAGAAACAAAGTATTACATAGAGGGTCTCCCAAGGATTCCTCTTTGGTAGTTTCTTTCACAGATTCTTTTATCGATGAGTATAAGGCCATCAAGCTAGGTTCTACAAAGTTGGGATTGCATGCTTAGGAATTTATCACCAGATGGCTCCCCCTTCCCCTTAACATAATTAAAATGAATTAAGATGCTGATGTTCGCCCTAGTGGAAATGGTATTGGTATTGTTGTTATTTTTTGGGATCATACGGGATTAGTAATAGCTGTTTTGTCAAAGAAGATGAATCGTCATTTCAGTGTGGATGTTGTCGAACTCTTAGTTGTTTGAGAGAGTCTCTGATTTATAGCTAGTTCTAATATTCGTATGGGCATTGTGAAAATTAATGCCTTGCGTGCCGTTCAAAGTTTATAGTCAAATTCCTTTCTTTCAGCCATTACTCATATCTTTGCTGATGTCAAGTCCCTTTTTGTCTCAGTTTATTATGGTTCTTGTCACTTTATTCCTTGTTTAAATAATAAAGTGACCCATCTTTTAGCTGGTAGGACTCTTTGTTCACCTAACGATATGTGTTGGGTTAGATTTCTTGTCTTTGTTTATCTCATTAGTTGTATCTAACAATCTTCGTCCTTTTTAATTTAGCATCTTTTATTTCAAAAAAAAAAAAAACTAATGTAGGAATATGTCACATATACGTTTTTAGATAATATATGAAACAAGAAACTAGCCCTCATTACCCAAAAGAAAAAAAAAAAAATAATTGTCCGTTACTACAATAGTATTAAGATTCAAATATTCAAAAAAAAAAGGAACAATTATTCTATTTATTTGTCCTACTAAAGCAAAAACTTTTAGTTAGAAGTGGTTTGATATAATATATATTTTCTTTCAAATTGGATTTGCAAGTTGTGATAAGTATTTAAGATATGAAAATCTTATTTACTAATCCGTAGTAGACTATAGCATAAATGGTAATGAGAACAAAGTCTTTTTTTCTAATTCATTCAAAACACAAATATTTTTGGTGCATCCCACATAATTAGTAAAATTGGTTGATTGGAATGGACTTTGGAATGGAATGGTTGTTCGAGTCGGACCTCATGCTCTGATTAATTAACGAGATATGTAATTAATTAAAACAAAGTAGAGAATAATTGAGATCAAGGTTAGATCACATGATATACACAGAAAATGCCACTACAATACGTACTATGTGTCGAAGTCCCAGTGGGCAGTCGAAATAGAAAAGGACACTTCCTACAATATCTTTGCCACGTTAGCGGTTACAGGAATAACGTACTTACAATGTAATAATAATAATAATGACGTAGTAAGGCGTAAGTATTATCACAATACTGTTATTGCATATTGAAGTCTCGGTAGGTGGTTGTAATAAGCAACAACACTTCCTATGGCGCCTTTGTACGTAGGCTAGCTGTTATTGGGATAACTTGCTTACGTAGGATGATGATAATAATATAATGATGCAGTAATAATAATAAAAAGGTCTATTTGACGGATGCGAATAAACCGACCATCAGTGGTAGACACACAACACGACAAGGATGGGCAAGTGCCCCCTCAAATTTTTTTTTTTTTTGTGATTTTTTAATTAACTTTTTAAAAATTTATAGATATGTCTCTCCTCACTTTAATTTTGTACTTATTTAGTTAGCTATAGTTTAGGTAATTCGTAATAAAAGTCTCCAAAATTTTATTATTTTTTGCATTTAAGTCCTAAATCTTTATTTGTTGATATTTAAATTTTCAATCTCCCATTTGACTTGTATTTTTTGTGTTTTAATTTTGTGCAAAATTTTTATGTTATGTCCCCCCTTAAAAAACAATTTTGGGTCTATCACTGTCGACCTTAATGTCAACTAGAAGTCAATTATAAAAAATGAGAAGTTAGAAATAACAGAAATAATAATAATAATAATAATAATAATAGAAATAATAAGTAGAAAATAGTGAGAGAACACGAAATCCCAAACTTGTGCTACATATCAAGCACACAGTTTGAGGATAATAGCTCAATGCCCACAGATCATGAAGTTCAAGGGTTAGAAACTGCATGCAAGGAAACTTGTAAAACTAGTTAATAGAAAAGGTAATGTAAAAATTGTAGGATAATGAAAAAGTGATATGAAAATAATTAGAAAACAGAAAAATGATGTATGAGAAGAATGATGAGCCAAAACAATATATACTAAGATATGGGCTTGAGAATATGAGGAAATAAAATGGACTTTGGGTATACGAAAATAACTAAGCTATATAAATATTTGGAGATACATCAATACCATAGATTTATTGACTAGATCTTACACATGTATGAACATATATAAAGGTATATATATATATATATGATATAAAAGAGATACAAAAGACATAAGTATATATGGAGATGGACGTGTAAAGATGAGAATATATATATATATACATATTTATATGTGTGTGTATGAGAGAGAGATGAGGATGGCCAAAGGTTGGTCACGGCGGCCTAGTTAAGAATTAGAAGCTTAGAAGAACCAGTGTCCACATATGCCTGTACATGTGGCCGTGTGTTGAGGAAAGGTAGGAATAATGATAGTGATGAAGATGGGAACGTGCAGGAAGGATGGTAGCGAGGTGACGATAATAGTGGTGATAATATAGAGACAAAATCAAGGCTATGGTATTAAAAGATCAAAGGATGATAACTGTAAAAGTCCAGAAATTTGAAGGGTATTTTAGTCATTGGGCGAATTTCGGAATTTAAATAACGATGTATTTGACCAAATTTAAATTTGGTTTTAACTGAAATGTTTTTATAAAAATGTGGACTGTTTCGCAATTTTAGAGGACTAAATTGAAAGAAATTATCAAAAGTGTGATAAAACTAAAATTAAAACAAAAACTTTGATAATACCCATTACCACCTGGCCACATGGGCCATACCCCATCTTCCTTTTCCCCTATCTCTTCTCCCATGACTCTCTCTCTTTCTCGTTCAAACAGCCGCTAGGCCCGTTGCTGGCCGACGACACTCCCGCCACGGAGGACCCACGCCACCAGCACAGACCGAACCAGCAAGGTGCCAGAAAGTTGCCGCTGCTCTCCCTGGGCCGCCGGAGCATCATACTGCTGACGGGGAGGCGAGGAAGCCACAGAGGAAATCCGCTCCAATCGTCGTTTTCGGCGATCAAAAATCCTGAAACTTGTCTTGTTCGATTTGTCTCGTCGAGTGCAATCTACCGGTATGCATTTTATAGCTCCATTTTTCCTAAATCAAAATCCGCCATTTTTGAGCAATATTAAGCTTTTTAGTTTTAAACGTTGACTTTTCAATCCGGCCATTGGATCATGAAATAATTGTTATATTTGTGATGTACTCGTGAAATGGTGAAGTTTGATATATATATATATATATATATTGACTATGCTTGGTGACGGACACAAAAAATGAAATCAGACGGCTCCGATTTTGTCTTGTTTTGCGTGCCCCGAGTCCGGTTTCAGCCCGACCTTGAATTGGACAAGTTATAGGTCTAACCTAGCTAATTTGGGTGCTAGGAGTTTAGTGGTGAGGTTCGTTCCTTGATTTGAGGCTCTGTTGGAAAAATGACATTTCAAAGCAAGTAGTCTAAGGTCCAAAAACGACCCCTGACCCTTCTACCGACCGCTAAACGACACCGAATACATTTTCTTGGAGTTGTATCGCTACTTTGTTGATATAGGGGATTAAATTACCTATTTTCTGTATCTTTTTGCATAAATAATTGCTTATGTGACATATTGTGAAAAATGTCAAATTTATTGCTTCATGTAATTATGTGAATTGTTTGGTGAATTGACTTAGTTATGGACTGTTCTAGAATGCTCGTATAAGACTATGGACTGTACTGTGTAGTTGTGGATATTTTCATATAGGTCTAAATGTTGAGATTATGTGTTTATTTCAGATTTTTAATGGATATATAAATTGCATGGTAAAATTGAGATAGTTATGGTTCTTGCTGTGTGGTTTGTATATGTTTTTCATGCGAGTTTGGAATTCGAAATTTGTCCTAATTGCAGCCGTTATGCTACCAGTTTTCCGAGAGCGAAAATGGTAATTATGGTATAGTAATTCAAGTATAGTAGTTATGGTGTGAGTTTTAGGACCACACTAGGGGTACTTAGGTGTCACTGGACACCTAGTTAGTGGTTGGACCCACCGTTGGTAGAGTCTATAAATTTATGTGGGACCTTTTAGTTGGCGGGTTGCGCGTCCTTGACCATTGGTGTAAATCTGTAAACCCACATAGAAGTCCAGGATACATGGCCATGTGTACATTTGAGCTTGGGATTGAGCTCGAGGTTTGAGTTTGGGGTTGAACTCAGGGTGTTAATTCACACAGTGTGTGTCGTGCTGGAATGAGACAAGGTAATGTGAGCTTAAGGCATTTGAGCTGGTCCATATTATGAATAGGTTTCTTTCTTGGTTGCTCCCACCTGGCAGGTGTAGGCATTCGGTACCCCTCTAGTCCAGTAGGCGAGACATGTGGGTGTCCCTTCAGTAATTTGGGATTGGTAATCAGGCAAAGGTTATTGCCTCTCTTCTGGTTGCTTCCACATGATAGGTGTAGGCATACATTGCCCCTCCGGTTCGACAGGTGAGACATTGGGGTGCCTCTCTGGTATTCTGGGATTGGTAATCGGGAAGAGAGTTGTTCTAAGCCCATGATGAGATTATATAAGCTCATGGATATTGAGTTGGTTGAGGCTGCATGTTAGCCCAAGATTGACTACCCAAGAGGGGGGGTAAAATGAGTTTTAAAAATGTTTAAGAAACTTTTCAACTATGTAAAATTATAGACCATTATTTTGAAACTTTGAGGCTAAATGAACAATAATACCAAATATATAACAATAATACCAAGTAAATTAGGCATACTAAATATCAAACACACAATTAAATAGTTTGTAATAAAGTAAAGACTATAAAGATAGAGAAAATACAAACTCAGTTTTTACGAGATTCGACAAATACGACGATTTGCCTATGTCCCTGGCTCTTGGCAACTTGCTTTGAGCTTCCACGATTCGGATCAAGATTATGGGCTTGAGTGACCCTTTTATAAATGGAGTGAATTCTTCTTAGGCTCACCCACACTTTTACAATAGTCTTGACTTCGGCTCTATTACGCCTAATTTCGGATTGTTTTAACTCCGGTGACAACCTCACCTACACGGATTGTTTAGACAATAGTATCAATCTCACCAACTCACGGGTTATTTAGACTCTGGTGACAACCTCACCTATACTCAGGTTGTTTAGACTCCGGTGGCAACCCTTCCTATATACGGGTTGTTTAGACTCCGGTGGTGACTTCACCTAAATCGGGTTGTTTATGACTCCGGTGGTAACCTCACCTCGCACTCAAATAGTTTTATAATAAACAAGAGTGAACACACCCAAAAACTCTCCTCACAAAGTAACGAATACAATTTTGACTTAGGAGATTTGAGAACAATGCACAATGAATACTCTAAAATTGGCTCAGTATGATTTGAAAGTTAATTCAATGTAAGAATAGGTTTTTGTACTTTAAAAGTAGTTGGATAATAATTTAGGTTCATGCAAAGTCTTTTTCAAGTCTTAAAATAGCTTCTATTTATAAGCTTATATCAAAACTAGCCGTTTATAACCGTTAAACACAGTTTTTACTACTTTCGGTAGACCGAAAATACTAGCCATTGGTACTGCTTTTGCAACGGTCAAATTTTGACGGATATATTTTTTTCGCTACCATTTTCGGTAGATTGAAAATCCTGTTTATTTTGGTAATTTTAGTATTTGGCCATTTTTCAGATTTTGACAGTTTTTGGCGTTTTTCAAAAACTGAATTCTAAACTTATTTTAAATACTTTAAAAATATTGGAAATCAATTTGAAAAGAGTATTTTAGCTATTGCAAACTTGTTTTAGTTTCACAAAGATATTTAACAATAATTTAGAAAGTGTTCATACTAAAATATATTCTAGTTTGCAAATAGAAAATCTCTTTTTAGCCTATGTCAAATAATCATCATTTTAAATATATTTGTAACTTATTTAAACTTAAGAAATCATGTTTTAAAGAATATTTTGCCCATTCAAAATCATTATTTTCCATTTTCAAACTTTTATAATGAAATAATCATTCTAAGCTTAAGATAGTTTGAAATTTCTTTTGAAAGTATGAGCAAATGCAGAGAGAATTTATGTGCGATGAACTAAATCAAATACAAGACTAAATATGAAATATACCATATCTAAGCATGGTCTTGTATTTTGATTGTCCATCTTCAAGCTTGATTCTAATATATCTAATATGCATCCATCTTCAAACTTGATTCCTTGATAAACTTGAGTTAGAACTTTTAAAGCTATTTCACTACACACTCAAGTTAAGTCATTAGTACTAAATCAAATATTTGTTATCTTCAAAATAAGAGTGAGTAAGACTGAAATCTTAATTTCTCAATACTGCACATAGGTTTTTCTTTTATACCTTACCCATATACTTTCTCTCATGAATTTTTTGGATTTGATTTAATTTGGATTTCCTATTGGGCTTCTAAGCTCACCCCTTTATTTCCTTCCCTTTCAGGTATTGTTTGTTCAGGATAAGATTTCTGTTGGATTAACACATTGTTGATTCATATCTGTGGCCCTCCCTGAGTCTTGGTTGGTATTCAAACCTTACTATTTCATTCTTAAGTAAACTGTTTAGCCAGATTCCACGTATTATATTAAATGGATGTCTGAGGATCTTTGTACTACTACTTGAGAACTTGGCATTAAAGGGGAATGTTATGGCTTCTAAGGAGCATGTTTCTAAAATTATCAATTACTTGGGGTTTAGTTTTCTATTAAAGATTAGTTTTAAATACGAGTGAAATTAATTTATGGACTTTATATTCATAAGATTAAGAGTTTTATCGACTCAACTTATTTTCACTAAACTAACTAGAATTTTTCCAAAGACACTGAAGGATAATTTCTTGGGTAGGAAAGAAGGTCCTTGATATAAAGATGATAACATTTAGAGGGTTAAAATGAAAATCTCAGGTATTTATTTTTCCTACGAAGCAAGCAAAATTTTTTTTATATATATACTGTTTATTTATATTCACTTTCAAAATTACTAAAAATTCACAGTCTTGGATTTTCAATCGTGACAATATCGGTGGTGTTGATGTTTGTGATTTGCAATAGATATCAAGGTAGTTGGAGCAATTGAGAAGGAAGCATTGGCTTCGGCTACAACACGAGAGGAAGGGGATTTGAGGGTCTCGGATGAATAAGAGAAAGAGCAAGCACGAGAGTAAGAAAGTAAAAGAAGGAGAGGAATAGTATTAATGATTTTGGTGCTCCAAAAATTCTTCTTACAAGTGGGGGAGGTACATTTTATTTATAGGCAAGCTTTGCCTTGATTTCCAAGAAGGCTCAAGCCTTAGTCTATAAGTTAGACACCTTCGGAGCTTTCTAGAAGCCTATGGACAGCTTGCTTTGTAAGTACTTATGCTACAAGACCTTTGGACAGAAGTTGGAAACTTCTAGAATTTTCTAGGACCATGAGAGCTACTTGAGTCTGAAGCTAGGAGCTTGTAAACAAGGGAAAGTGTCTCTGAACGACACATAGTCTTCCCTTGAGTGACATGTAGTTGAGACCGAAGTGAGGAGAACTTCAAGTGACATGGAATTGGGTCTAAATGACATGTAGTTCAGCCCCAAACTACATGTAGTTCTCCTTGGATGACATGTAGTTTAATTTGTAATCCAAGCATTGGTGAATGGGTTCCAAATGATATGTAGCTTAGGACGTGCTACGTGTCGTTTTTCTTAGACTTGTGTTGTTTGTTCCCTACTACATGTAGCTTGAGCACTCTTGCTTAGATTTGTTAATTCTGTACTTAATTAACACTAATCCATATTTTTAGAGTCAATCCCAAAAATTGGGAGAACCCCAAAACAATGGTCATTCTTTTTATTGTCCATTTCCTTGTTTGGTTTAGTTTTAAATTATGGAATCATAATTCTTTTGGAATCTTAATTCCATCATTTGGCAAAATTCTCATGCCTTAAAAAAAGTAAAGAATAATGATTCCACATTTTAATTAATTACTTTATAACTCAACTTTTCCTTTTTTTCCCTATTAGGATATCTAAAAGTAAAGGTATTTTAGTTAATACAATATTTATTCCATTCCATTTCACTAATTCAACTAAATAATAGAATATTATTTCTATTCTCATTCTAATTCCACTTCATTACAATTCCTATTACTATTTCTATTCTATTCTATTGAACCAAACATGACCTAAATGTTTGGTTGCACAATATAAATAGTAGATAGAATAGTAATGGTAATATGAGTGGAATAAGAATAGAAATGCTAGCCA
Source organism: Trema orientale (assembly GCA_002914845.1). Classification (NCBI taxonomy): domain Eukaryota; kingdom Viridiplantae; phylum Streptophyta; class Magnoliopsida; order Rosales; family Cannabaceae; genus Trema; species Trema orientale. Next base: position 218,252 of record JXTC01000073.1, on the reverse strand, counting down.
AGGATTATTGGGAGTGTATGAGAGGAGAAAGATTCAAATTTAGGCCAGTTTGTGTATAAATTTCATAATAAAAATAAAAAAAGGAGAAGGATTATTAGTAGATAATTTGTTTGGTTGTAATCTTACTAATATGATGGAAAAAAAATTCAATTCATTTAAGTTTAGCAATAAATTGGTATTAAGGCAAATATCATTTAAGGTTAGCAATAAATTGGTATTAAGGCATATATTTACTCTTTTTTTTTTTTGCTCTGAAGGCAAATATTTACTTAATAATGATAGATTGGTGAAACTTTTAAAGTGTATTCTGGGCACAAATTATTAAGATTGGAAAGGAATACGCTTTTCACTCATTTAGTTTAGGAAAGCTTATTCTTAACGTAAAAAAGACGTACCACAAATCATTCCATTTCGTATCATTTCATTCCAATACCATTACCCCAAACCAAAAGCACACACTACCACGAGACGTTTAGCATTTGGATAGACATTACAAGAACCAAAATTTTGCTTTCGTTGATTTTGTTCTCCTTAGTATTTGTCCTATCTTCCTGAGAATACGTCTTTTTCATAGAGGAAGAGGAATAGTATCATTTTAATTTGATCAAATATCATATCTCAATATCTCACCACGTCACAAATCCTTCGCCTGCGGAAAACATCAAATGCACATAATTGATCAAGGCCAATGGCCTAAGTTTAATATGCAGATATCAACAAAATCCTGTTTCATATAAGTAAATAATAACAATAATGATCAAAAACAAAAGACCAAAGAAGACCGAGGACCCCTTTAAACTTTCCATATTTCATCAGCCTTAACATACTGCCAACAGAGCAAAATGCAGGGGTTCAGCTACTTTCAGGCTAACCTACAGGAAGCTTAACCACCATAAACATCTATCAACATTTTATAAATCCAGCAATCAGCATCAGCTCATAAATCTAGCATTAGTCCCAGTTGCTGACTTGCTAATACATGTCGAATAAGTTGAACATAATTGTGTATGATCACCTCCAAAAAATCTGCATTTTCTTGCTGGTTCATCTCCACCAGCAACCTTTGACCTCAGATGGATGATTAAAACCAGTTTGAAGCAACTGTTTCATCTTCACAAGCAAATGTTTGAACTAGGCCGGATGATTAAAACCAGTTTGAAATGTTGAAGTCCCGTAGCTTCCTAAGATGTCTCTCCATGTCCTCTCTAGATTTTGCCCACTCTTCCCTCTCTATCACCGTGGTAGGGTCATCTCTTTCACTCTGAAAGTACATAAGAAACACTGAATCAGGCCAAGCTTGACAATAAATTGCTTGAAATATTTGGATCATAGTTGGTTACCGAATGAATTATTTTGAAGGAATTCCCATTATCACGTATAACAAGAAGGTCAGTTTTTCTATCTCTTTTCCGTCCTTCTGGGATTGTGACCTATGAAACACATGAAAATTGTCAAATGACGAATTAAGATAAAACACAGTAAGTTCATAAAAATGGTATTTTTAAGATGCTCTTGTAAAGAAACTGCACAACCAAACCAAATTCATTCAAATCAAAATGGCGGCAAAGAAATGTTAAAAATTCAGGGCACAAGCATGTATTGTGGCGCGCATGAATAGTATCAAACACGATTAAAAGTATAGACTCAAATTTAAAAGACAAGTTTCTCACCAGAACTTTTGCTCTGGTAATTGATTTTGTTTTGGAATCTATAACATAGATTTCCTCAAAATCCAGCACAAATTCTGGATCACCCAACCTTCGGTTCCTGTAGTGCTTTGTCAAAAAAACCTGCAAATGAAATGCATCCCTTGTGAAGCTGTTGACGTGAACCAACATCATTTATCAAGAAGAAAATGAGGACAATATATTTAACTATTAATTTTGCTTGTATAACTTCTTACCACTGTAAAGGTCAGTGTAGCATTGACCGCCTATATCAATGTGTTTCTTCATGTAGAAAAATATTGCCAATGCTAAGGGCATTGATATCACTTTTGCTTTTCGTTATTTGTTATCTTAAACCAAATATCAAATCAAAGGTTGAGATATTCTCAAAATGTTTGCTTAAGAGTGTTCCCGCCATTCTTTTTGTTAAGAAAACACAAACAAGAGAACAAAAATGACACTAAACAAGCAATGCGTAGTCTTACTGCTTTTTCCATGAAAGAAGAAAATTATGCAAATTACTATTCTGCCAATATTTGTAACGTGTGGTTCAACAAAATTGAAACTAAGATTCGTCAAATGTGGCCACAATCAGGAATGAACACCTGACAATCCAGAAAGATAGAATTCGAAATAAAGATGAAAATTTTGATCCCTTCTGGTACTAAAGAAACTTTGGCCCGAAATAGATGACATGTAGTTGAAGAAAACAAATGTAAGCATACCTTCATGATCTCTCTCTCAGATTTATACATTGGATCTCTAGGTGCATCAATTGGTGGTTCTGTGACATTGTACATTCCGTAATCACTCTTCGCACAGCGGATATACTGCAGTTTTTCAGAGATATGTAAAGAAAAATCCATCAATATAAGGTAATTGAGAGCATGTTTCAGGAGTTATCTCTCATATTACCATATTCAATAAAGGTTATCCTAAATACCCTTTTCAAATTAAGACAAAATACCAAGTCTTGCCCGTAAATTTGGTGGCCTTTCCGCCCCAAGCTCATTGAAACATAACAACAAAATGTGTAATCTTCAAAAGCAAAGTACCTTCTGAGGCATTGGAGCAAGAACCTTGGGTATCGCATAAACATCCGTGTCCGGAGGAGTAACATACATCTACAAAACCCAAGTTCAAAAATTTTACAAAGAAAAATGTCAAAAACGATAATAAACAAAAACCCAACTAATTAACTAGCTCAGAGAACATGAGATTCGAAAAGGGTAAATAAGAAAAGTAAAAAACGAGGAGGGACCTCTCTGAAATCATAGACATCGTTATCCGGGTCAGGGGGTTTTCGGATGAAGAAATCACAATGGAACAAGCTAATCTTGTGGAACTCGTTCTCGTTAATCCTGTAATCCACGACCATCTCCGAGTCCCAGCCCTGGGTCGAGACGAAAGTCTCGCTCTGCAGCACCATGGAAATGTCCTCGTCGGGGCCAACATCGACGGAGGCCGACGCGGCGGCCGCCGCGGCTAGTGGGTCGTACTCGATGTCGAAGTCCTTCTTGTTGTCGACCTCTTCGAGCTCCTCGTCGTCCATGTCGTAGTCGTCGGGGCCTCCTCCGTCGGCGTCGCCATCGTCGGCGCGGACGACGAAGGACCTGTTGGGTGACGGGGATAAGGGGTTTAGTGAGGGTTTAAGCTTGAGGGGTGGGAAGGCCAAGTGGGGTGGGGAATGGAGGAAGGAAGAGGTGGAGGTGGTGGCCGTGAGGGGTCTGAGTGAGAATGGCGGAGAAGAAAGGAGCAGAGTGACTGCTCTCATGGCTTCGGACACGAAAGTTAAGGAGCGAGTCACTGAGCTTTGGTATCTGTTCTGATTTCAAGGAAATTGCTTTCAAATATTATCCGGGAAACGACAAGAGAATGAAAAACGACAATAAAATTTAACGGCAAAAGATTCTAGACGACTATCAATTCATTAACGACAACAAAAGTGGAGAGGTGAAAAAACGACAAGAAAAGCCAAGAACGGCAACAAAACGAGAACACCGCACGTCCGCCCACAACTGAAAAACGACAACTGGAAATCAAACGGCAGCAAAACTAAAACAAAAACGACATAAAAACTCGAAACACATGAAACGGAATATGGATACGAAAAGTGCTTTAAATGCATGATTTTGAATTTTCAGAAATCACATGAAATTAATACTTTGGAAATTGACAATTGATTTTTTTTTTTTTTGGTTAAAAAAAAGAAAATCGCGTAAGCTAATGGGCATTGGGACGTGGAAGTGGTTAGTAGTGGACTGGATACCATACCGACCCAAGATCCATTGATTCGTCGGAAACCCGTTAGTCTCCGGTTACTTGAGAAGCCTTAAACCAGGGCGGCAAGTGGCAAAACGTTGGCTTTTAAAGGAGGCAACTTTCTTTTTTCCTGCCCCCCAATCGGGTTCGGGTCCGACCCGGAGAATTGTACCCGTCACCCCCATATCCCATTTTTCTATTTTCCCTCCTCTCACTTTCTCGGAAAGGAAAGAGCGAGAAAATTTTTTTCAAGACCCAGTTGTTTTTGCGGTTAAAGAAGCCAGTTTCCCTCTAATCCCGCCCAATCTTTTCTTCCCCCTTTTCTCTCTCTTTACTCACCTTCATTATTAGCTTCGTCTTTCTAGGGCTTTGAAAACCTTTTCCCAAATTCCCCGCCCCCATGTCGCTCAAATCCTAATTCTCTCGAATCTTCGATCCCCAAAACCGTACCCTAGAATTCTCCTCCTCCCAACCCCCGCAACTTCCATTTTCGATGGAGGAAGAGAAGCGCGGCGGCGGTGATTCGTCGAGGGCTTCGTCGTCGTTTGTCAAGTCCGGTGACCGCCAAATGTTCACGGTCGAGCTCCGGCCCGGTGAGACCACCATAGTCTCGTGGAAGAAGCTCATGAAGGACGCTAATAAGGTCAATGGGCCTTCTTCTGCTCCCGCACCCGAGCCTCCTGTCAATGCCCATCCCGCCCTTGAGTCTCGTATCGCTCCCGTGAGACCCTCTAATCCGATACTTATGACTATATTGAATGGGCATCATCATAATGCGTTTTGCTATTTCGCTTTTGGTTACTACGAAGTATACTTGGTTTGTTGTCATGGGTTTTGCTTAATCTGGGTGGTAATGCTTTTTTGTTATTTGGCTTTGAATTTCATGAACTGGGTTGGCATATGATATCGTAGTTGTTCATTCTGGTTCTCCCTTAACGTTAAAGTTGTTAATTGGCTTTGAATTTCGTTAACCATTAATTTCGTTCATCTTAAGAACAAAATTAGAATGATTCAGATGACAAAGGCTGAGCGTTATCTTTTTCTTGTCTGGCTCACTTTTAGATTGATATACCACTAAAATGATAATGTTTTAAGTGATTGCTATAAAACTAGATTCGTTTCCTTGGTTTTTGCCACTAATGGAACTAAGTCGATCTTCATGACTCTTCCTCTTACCAGTTGGTAGATGGAAAAATTTGTAGGCTTTCCCATGAGGTTATGTAAATCATTCGGAGAATATTAGAAATATCTAGCTAGGAGCTCTCTTGAGCACATTCTCTACCGATACGAGCCCGTTCAACTTATGCAAATTTGCGCCATTTGCTGTTTCCATCACGGATGTTTTTTGTTTTCTCCCCCTAAATTGTGATTTTAATTGGCTGAAAATGGAACTTATTTTTTTTGTCGCTAATAATGATTGCGTTTTCCATTCCATGTATTATTTAATTCAAAAATAATCGTTTTACTGCCGACATGTTTGTATAAAATCATGTATTCAGGTCCAGTTGGGAAGTTATTTGCATGTATTGCATAATATTGTCACAATGTTCTTGATTTTTGATGAGGATTATTAATAAATTGCCTTAAAAAAAATCTTTATTGTTTTTAGAACTTTATTTTGCGTAGACTTTTGCTGATTCTCTGTTGTCCGAAAAATCATACACAACCTGATTTCCTTTACAATTTGGTTCGCTTAGGTACAACAAGATGGCGATGAAGTGAAAGATGAGCCTGCACCAAATCGATTTAGTGCTGTTATTGAGAAGATTGAACGACTTTATATGGTATGTGCTGTCATTTAAAACCATTTTTGTGACAACATCATATTCTATTTGGCTAATGCTCAATAAAATGTGTCAGGGCAAAGATAGTAGTGATGATGAAGATCGCAATGACATGCCTGATGATGATCAGTATGATACAGAAGACTCTTTTATCGATGATGCTGAGTTGGTTAGTCTCCGTTTTTTTTGCTTATATATTCTCATCTATATTGAAAGTTGTCCTTCTATGGTTGCTAGCAACTTAGTGTTATGGTATATATTGTTGTAAGAGTGTTCCCTTATTTCTTTTCTGTGTTTGCAGGATGAATATTTTGAAGTGGATAATTCCGCCATAAAACATGATGGCTTTTTCGTTAACAGAGGAAAGCTGGAACGCATGTGGGTTTGTTTGCACCTTCCTTTTGATGTTGTCTTGTTTGAAAATTAAATGAATAAATATATAAAATTACTGTCAGATAGCAATTATACACAGATTTTGGTGAAGACCTTATAGAAGTTTTCAATATTCTGGTTTCTGCAAATTTTTGTGAAGAAATTGTTTTAGAAATTTGAAACTAATATCTTAAATTTGAATAATGAGTAGTTATCAATTTTCTTTTTGTAAGAGTAGAACGATAGGACACAATTTTCTGATGGAACTGATAAAGAATCATATGTTCTCTTTGACCTACATGCAGTATTGGTTGTGGTGTTTACTTACAATAGTGTTTTCTTTATTATCTGGTATGCACTTTTATAGATTAATGAATATTATGTGTCATCCAGCTTTCATAAATTTCTGTGTGACCACTAGAACTTCACTTGTGCAGGCACATGCATGTATCAAGTGAAAAATTTATTGGTTGAAGTCAATATGTTCAAATTCTTTATTTTCAACTTAGTTTTGGTTATGTTGAATATGTAGTTTTATATGTTTTTCAGAGAAGTTGAATAGATAGGGCTAAAACATTTTGAAACTTAATATTCCTCTGAGTGTATTATTTCAGAGAAGTTGAATTGAATAGATAACGCTTTCAATATATTAATTTGACGTTGTTTTTTTGGTTTTTTTGGTTTTTTTGGGTTTTTTTTTTTTTTTTTTTTTTTTTTTTTTCCGGTCTCTTTCCTTTTGAGAAGTGAACCTACTGTATTACCTAACCAGCAACCAAAGAAAAGGCGAAGAAAGGATTTGGCAAAGGGTAATGGTGAAAATGATGATGGTCGTGTGCAAAATAAACATGCAAAATTAGGTAAAATGGCTACTGGTAAGATTACATCTGCACCTGCAAAGAACTTGTCCTCAGCCACTCAAACGGTAGCTGTATCTGGCGAACAGAGTGACGATATGAAATTTCAGAATCAGTTGAATGCTTCAGCATTTTGCTCTAAAAAGAAATCTTCTGATTCAAAAACAATATTGGATCCTTCTAATCTGAAAGTTTCAAATGGAGATACTACTATGACATTAGCAGAGGTAAAGGATATTGATAAGCAGAAGGCTGGAGCCCTATTATCTAAAGATCCAAGTAGCAAGTTTAAAGATGTGGCTGTATCCTCTGATTCTTCACATCCAAAATATCATGACAGAAGCGCTTATGCACAATCCAAATCACAATCTGGCAGACCATTGAGCAATGTTGATGAGTTGGAATCAACAGTTCGGGCCAGGGAAAAAAATGGCATCCGTGAACTTTCTGATGTCAACATGTTTGAGGGAAAGTACTCCATGCCAGCAGCGGTTAGTTATTCTAAATCTCTTAATTGTTAGTGAATTAATTGCATGGGTTGTTAGTATTTCGAATTGTTCTCTTTCTTATTTTGATTTGATGAATTGTTACATAATCCGTGGACAAAAACATTTGGTCAGAGTATCAGATAACTTCATGAAATGGGTTGCAAGACATTACAATTCGGAAAATTCATGTTGTGAAGTGTGCCCATGTAAAGATTTTATGGACTTGTTTTGTTAGTGTGCAGAGAGGTTAATATTAATCTTTTACCAGGTTAATAAGGAAATTGTCTATTCTAGTTGTTTCTATGTGAGTTTTTGGTGTTGAATATGGCTGGTGGGTGAGGTGGGTATTGTAATGGCGTAGGTTTTAATTAATACGGTCTGTCCGTTTCTTATCTGTTTGTTAGTAATTTTCTTTTCCATCTGTCCATTTCTTATCTGTTTGTAAGTAATTTTCTTTTCCATCCATTTTTATAAATGGGTAAGCATTTATTAAAAGGCATAGTCAATCAGTCACAAAAGATATGAGAGACTACCCTTGACCACGGAATTAAATATGTAAAATGTGTGCTTGACCGTGCCCCAGCCATATGTTTGCTTCATTTTTAGTCTTCTGGATTGTTCTGAGTTTTATTTGAGGAAAAGCAGGTTAAGTTGATTATTTTGGAAAATTGAAGTTTCTTGTAATGCTCTCTCTGGGTAATTACAGAAATCTATGCGTAGTTTTCGTCTCGTATGTCTAATCCATGATGCTTGATGCCTCTTTCCATTTTGCATTTGTTCTTTGCAGAAAACATCACACATGCACAAAAAGGATGGTTCTAGCATAAGGCCAAAAGGTTCAATGCTTGAAAAGGCTATTAGGGAGTTAGAGAAAATGGTTGCAGAATGTAAGATTTCAAGTTCTTGCAACATTTATTTTAATTTTGATGGTATTTTGGGCTAGTTCCTTTTGTGTTTTGTGCTCAATAAATGACAATTTCAGGATGATTTTCTTCTGGCAATAGTAAAACATTTTGTGTAAAAATTACAGCGAGGCCGCCTGCTGTGGAAAGTCAAGAGGCGGATAATTCATCACAGGCCATTAAGAGGAGATTGCCTAGAGAAATTAAAATGAAGCTTGCGAAAGTTGCCAGACTAGCGGTACTCTTGCTAAACTGATTGAAATTGCAAAACTTTTGGTTCTTCTTTGCTTTCAAAGTCTCACATTTGTAAACCAGGCCACATATACACAAACAACACAGTTACTATAAATTTGTAAAGGAATTTGTATTTCGATGCAGCAGGCTAGCCATGGAAAAGTTTCAAAAGAGTTACTTAACCGGCTTATGAGTATTCTGGGTCACTTAATACAGCTCAGAACATTGAAGGTATGAAAGTATCATATGTTTAAGGTGTTATTCTCCAATACCGGTTGCTTGACTTTTATTTTTAAATGATTTACATATACACGCAAGATTCAGGGCCTAAACTAAGAATATCTGTCGGCTACTTATGGTTCTTGGACTAATGACTTCTCTCTATAAATATATTATATGGTTGCCAATCCGGTAGGAATTTTTTTTTCACCTGTGTAAAGGTATTTTTTTTTCAGTTGTTAGATCATCATCTAAGAGTGATCTAATAGCTATAATGATGTGCACGAAAAGACGTGCATCATTAATGATATTTCTCTCTCTTACTTTTTACTATAAAAAAATATGCATGATAAATTTTAATTGGCCAAAATGATACCTATGTATAGGTAAAAAAAAATACCTACTGGATTGGTGCCCATATTATATATGTATATATTACATATATAATATATGTACATATATTCCTTTTTTGCAAGAAAAAAAAAGGTGACACTTTAATTTGACAAACATTTATAGCATTCTATCTATAGGTTTCTTATGGTTCTTTGGTTAATGACTTGGCTTTTATTCCCCTTATCCTTTTTTGGCTAAAAGGATTAGTGACAAAAATTTAATTTGACAAGCAATTAAAGCATTCTTCCGTTGGCTAGGTTATTACACAGAATAGCGGTGTTATTCTTCATTATGCTCTCTTGGTTTACCCCCATTTGACTGTATAGTAAATTCTTTTTGGTTGGCAATTGCTATGTCACTGATCGTTTTGCAATGCAATTTTGCTGCAGAGAAATTTAAAAGTCATGATTAGTATGGGTTTGTCAGCAAAACAGGAGAAAGATGATAGGTTTCAACAGATAAAGAAGGAAGTTACAGACATGATTAAAATGCGGGCACCCTCTATGGAGTTGAAGGTACGGTTTAGTATACACTTGTTCCAAAGTGCTATGCCTTTTTTGGTTGGGTGGAAATTAATGTCAAAAGAAACTAGATAATCACATCACCACTAATAAACTTCTACTTAAATTTCTGTTTATAGACTATATCTACATGGAGCATTTCTTTCTTTTTTGTTCTTTTTTTTCCACGTTTTTAGTGATTGTATTGTATCTGAAGAAACCAGTGAGAATAACCTTTCACGATTGGCATGAAATACATAATATGTACTTCAGGCATTGGAGCAACAAGCTGGAGCATCAGATGATTTTCAGGAAATTCCTACTGAAGAAAAAGAATCTTCTAAAAGAAAGTTCAGTATTGATGCAGCATTGGAGGACAAGATCTGTGATCTCTACGACCTTTATGTTGATGTACTGTTTTGTCCTGCAATGCCTCTTCTGATAATCTGTTACTTCTTTGGGAAGAAACTTTTTGTTGGTTAATGTTATTCTTTGATTGTTATTGGTTATGTTTCAGGGCCTGGATGAAGATGCTGGTCCTCAAATTAGAAAGCTGTATGCAGAGGTATTTATTCCGTGTGTTTCTTTCTTATTTAATAATTTGTCTCGGCAAAGTTTTTTGGGTGCTTTCTAAAATGTACTGTATGAAAATTTTGTAAGCTGTTAGATAATGAAAGCAGCCAAATCTATTCTAGGATTTCTGAATTCAGACTCCCAAATACAGATTATAGGACCTGCTTTTTCTTGCTGTCCCTCCCTTTGACGTCTGTCCTTTTTATTATCCAAGGAAATTTTGGAAGTTTTACTGGGAAAAGCTATAGCCTAGAGGATGCACTATAATTTATTTTCATAAATGTAGCATTATAAACCAATCCTTTATGTTTCTTTAAAGGTCATCTGCTTAAGAGCCTTTCTTAAAACTTTTGTGCTTAGTCAAACTTCCTCCAGTTATCTTCGTGAAGCTTTCCTGACATGTTCAGTCTCATGTAAATTCAGCTCGCAAAATTATGGCCAAATGGCTTCATGGATAACCATGGGATCAAAGGTGCAATATGTCGGGCAAAAGAGAGGCGAAGAGCACTTTATAGCAGAAATAAGGTACCAGCGAGTTGTAAATTCATCAGCTGACTCAAATGTTTTCCATACTGTTAACTGTTGTTAAGACTTGAGGACTTAAGAGTTTTATAGTCTTGCTCGTGCTCTGAATTCCCTACCCTGTAGATTTTTACAAAAGCTGTGTGTTTTTTCCTGTCTAGACATACTTTGCGGTCATACTTTAAGCCCCATTTATTTATATGTAATGTATTCTCGGGTGTTTCTTGACAAAATAGCGTCCATGTAGATAATATGCTATCATCGACTGGGAAACTCCTAAATTATTTCCAAGTCTCTACTTCCCGTTTGGAAAATATTTCAAAGTTGTTTAGCATCCATACTAGTTCAAGACTTAAATACTTTTTTAAAGAAGATGCAGGTAAAATTTTTTACTGTTGCAGCTAACTTCTTTTTTGGGCGGACTGGTCTTTATGTTTAAAGGAACCTTTGAAGCTTAGGGAAAGAAAGGAATAGTTTTGTAATACCCCTGATTGCCATTTTTTAATGATCTTTAGTTTTTTGCATCACACAGTTTTTATTATCTGTCAACTTGTTGAAATATCTTTGTTCAGGATCAGGAGAAAATCAAGAGGAAAAAGATGTTAGCCCCTAGAACAGAGGAGAATGTTCGAGTTGAGGCTAGTTCAATTTCGCAGGCACAATATATACGAGAAAGGTTGCCTACTGAATCTGGCAGTCACAGTTCAGCCAACAAGCCAGTTTCTGCGTCAACAGTGGCCGTGCGGATGCCCAGTCCATTGAATGTTCTGAGCTTCGACAAGGTAAAACAAGAGAAGTTCAAGGGAAGTTCAAGCCACTCCCTTGATGATGTGAGGTTGGGAGATGGTGCCATGCCAAAGAAGAAGGTGAAGAGAAAGCCAGAAGTAGAGCTGGATGAAACTCGTCTCCGGCCAGAGAAGTTACCATCCCAACAGGGAGAGGAAAGACAGAAGTCGCACAAGCAGGCTACAAGTCTACAGCATAAACCAAACCTTCAGTCCACTGTCCTTCCAAGCCTTGAACAATCAAGCTGACATGATATTAGGTCACTTAGTTTTTCTTACCATCATATTGCTCTTGTAAGAAAGTTTTCATTTTTTTTAAATCTTTTTCATGGGTTGGCTTCATTCATTGTGACCAACTTATTATTACCATTTTTGTAATTAAGTGTCATTTCGTGCTGCCTTATGCATTAGATGCTTTTCTTTAAATAGAGATAGCTGAAAGCTGTAATTTCTTAATGCTTATGCAAGTCCTACCGAAATCGGTGCCGTGTGAAAAAACTCCGCACTTGACAAGCCAAGATTAGAGGTTTCTTCCTAATTCTTACAGCACCTTCACTAAGGTTGTTATTTTCGTTTTAACAAAATTTGCGGACATAGTTCCTTGGTAAAATTATATTGACATCTACTGCATCATGTTAAAATTATAGTGATAGTATAAAAATGTCTGAAATATGTTCACCACTCAACTACGTTATTCTTTTTCATTCAAAAAAAAAAAAAAACTACGTTATTCTTTTAATTCTAATAATTAAGTGTTGTTTTTTAAAAAATAATTAATTAATACTACAATTTGTTCGTCAAAAGTAAAATTTGAATAACGTTCAACTAAAAGAAAGAGTGCTTGTGTAAATTTAGTGGTGTTATTGTAAGTATGTTTGGGTCAATGAGTGTCATTGTAGTTTGACATATACCAGTGAAGCCAATGAAGTTTTTCCAAACGAAAATACTATTTGGAAACTAATAAAAAAAATTAAGATTAATATAACGTTTAAAACTGTTATTCACTAATAGTAGTTTTATGATTTCCCATGAATTCTCCTAGTTTTAGATATTATAAAGACTTTTATTATAGAATATCATATTCAATAATTCTCCTATTTGAGTTTTATGAAGAAGATGAATACTTGAACCAAAGTTTATTCATATTAGAATCATATAAATTTTTCCTATTTCTTACCTTCGTCTTGAATAAAAATGATCACTCAACTATTTTTTTTTTAAATAATAATTTCTATTTGTTTCCAATTTTACCCTTGTTGAGATGAGCACGTTTTAGACAAGTGCTAATTAATGACAGTTTTGAACATAAAAGATTAAAATGGATTAACATAAAATAAAAATCTAAAAATAAGGATCTAAAAACTATAAATAAAAGAATGAGGACTTAACCCTAAAAAAAACTAACGGAAACACCTTTTTCTTTTTTCTTTTTTTAATAACAAAACTAACAATATGGAAGTTCAAGAGATTTTGCTCTAAATAATTGATTTTAGGGTTAATTTTACTAAATTATTTTGAGTTCAAGGGATTTTTATATTAAAAAGCCTTTTGGAAAATAGAGCTCTATTTACACCCCTTACTAGCATTAGAGTTTCTAAAACTTTTACCTATAAAATCTCAAAAGAATTACAAAAATATGGAGGTCAGTTTTTTTTTTCTTCAATTACCGTACGGTTTTTATTAGAAAAATATCGATTTTTAAAAAAATACCATTTTTAAATGGTTACTAGTTACCAAGTTTTAAAAATGTTTACCGATTACCAGTTATATACTAGTTATAAATATATTTGGTTACTATTTACCAATTTTCTAGATACTAGTTACTATTTTAAAAAAATGATATTTTTCTAAATATCTTTTTAAAATGACATTAATTGAATAAAAATCGTATTGAATCTAAAAAAACATAACCTACTGTATTTTTCAAATTTTTTTTTCTAAAAATGCCGTACTAGACCTCATTTCCCCTTAGCATTAAGGCACCCTCGTAATAAATAGATAAAAATAAAACTAGACAACATATTAAAAGGCATGATGAAATCAACCTACGTATTCCCTTAATCTAACCTTCCTTTCTTGCACATCCGTCAAAATAGAAAAATGGTTACCACTGTTTTTAATTTATAATGAAACGTTTGATGGATTTCTTCTTCTTTTTTTTTTTTTTTTCTTTCTAGCAAAAAAATTGAATGATTGAAACAAGAAGAATGAGACTAAAGAAGAACAACCACCAAATCGAAATATAACAAACATAATTCAAACAAAGTTCTACAATTTCGGGGAAAAATATTTTTTAATAATATAATTTTTCTTTCCTGCACATCCGTCAAAATAGAAAAATGGTTGGCACATTTTTTAAATTTTATAATGAAAAGTTTAATGGATTTCTTTTTCTTCTTCTTCTTCTTCTTTTTTTTCTGGCAAAAAAATTGAATGATTGAAATAAGAAGAACGAGACTAACGAAGAATAGCCACCAAATCGAAATATAACAAACATAGTTCAATTAGAGTTCTATAGTTTCGCGGAAAAAAGAGTTTTTAATAGTATAGTTTTCTTTTTAATTTTTTTTTCTGCACATCCGTCATAATAGAAAAATGATTGGCACAGTTTTTAAATGTTATAATGAAAAGTTTGATGGATTTCTTCTTCTTATTTTTTTTTTTCTAGAAAAAAAATTGAATGATTGAAATAAGAAGAATGAGACTAAGCTACCAAATCGAAATATAACAAACATAGTTCAAATAGAGTTCTACAGTTTTGAGGAAAAAAAGAGTTTTTAATAATATAATTTTCCTTTTAAATTATATTTTTAAAAACATAGATCACAATATGTGTAGATGTTTGATTCAATAGAAAAATATATATTTCAACATAAATACAAGACTAGAGTCGATTTTAAGATTTCATGTTACTTTTATACTTATTTCATTAAGTTATTTTCATCTCTGTTTTAATGCTTTGATTTAATTTAATTTATGTCTCCAAAGAGATTACTAGTACTGAAGAAGAGAGAAGGAGATAGGTTGTGCGTAACAAAAGAATTATAAAACGTGTAAAGAAAATTAGGACCGGAGTGCCCTGCTGGAAAATTAAGTGAGAGAGAGAGAGAGAATGGGGTGCCGTGCCTTTCTCTTTTTTTTTTTTTTTTTATAAATGTTCATTTTAGTCATTTTATCCTACCTAATAGGTGCTTTTATACCAGTTGGAATGTGAATAGAGCACTTAAAATGCTACAGTAATCTCGAGAGTTGTCCTAACACCTAGTCCTCCTGAGCATACTGACGCCGTTCTTTGGTCCTTTCCACATCGTGGATATGGATCCATTACGTAGCCCCACAAAACCACAATCAAACCGAGCCGATTGACACGACACCCATTGCCCCAAACCTAACCAGCAAATATTGCAATTTGCATATCCACTAACGGGCAGCGGCACCCCCCAAAAAAAAAAAAAAAAAAGAGAGAGAGGAAAATCCATAAAACTCCTTGGTTGCTCGGTCTTGCCATTTCCCGCGTTTTCTCTTTGGCCGCTAAGCCCTCTCCTCCAAAATATTCCTCCGCTTCCACTTGCAGTGAGTGTGAAATGAGAAATCCCCAAATCGAAGCTTGAATGAAAAGCCCTAAAATCTTCAGAGTTGTCTTCCAAAACTTCAATCTCAATCTTGATCGCCGAGTGAGTGAGAGCAATACAAGTAAGTAGTAGTAGAAGAGAGGTAGGTGACGATGCTGAGGGCGAAGGCGTTTAAAGGAGCCAACGTCTTCATGTCCCGCAAACTCGTGCCCCCGGAGATCTTCGACGCGCTTCACGACGCTCTTAAGCAGAATGGCGCCGAGGTCTTCCTTTGTTGTGATCCTTCTCGCTCTGGCACTGACGATTTCCACATCATTTCTTCTCCCGATCATGTTAAGAACCCACCGACCTTCAAACCTTAATTTCGCTTCTCTCTCTCTCTCTCTCTCTCTCTCTCTCTCTTGGTGGGGGTGTTGGGTTTCGGTTTGTGATGTCTGGGTCGAATTGGATTTGCAGGAAAAGTTTGAAGATCTCAGCGCCAAAGGCTGTAATATGCTCGGTAAGGTTTTAGGAAATTTAGCCTGTTTCGTGAGTTTGTTTGTGCTCATTTGAAAATTTTGGTTTTAGGGTTTTCCAAGTATGTTTGTATACTTTAACAGTCTGCTAGGTTTTTAATCTTTAGCGCCCATTCCCAATGGACGCTCGACTCTCAAGTTGAATATTTTCTAGATCATAAAGCCATGTTTGTGTGAACTATTACTCGAAATGATATAATTTAGAGCGGTAGCTACATTGGGTTATTAAATGAAATCTTTGACATTTATCGTCTAGGTGGTCAAGATAATTAGTTCGTGTTCTACATAGGGAAGAGATGCTTATGATTTCAGACAACGGTCTTATTGGGCAGGTCCACAATGCGTGTTTTCCTGTGCGAAAGAGCATAGGGCTTTGCCAAAACAAGGGTTCACTTGTTGCCTTGCAATGGATGGTGTCAAAGTTCTGGCCTCTGGTTTTGAGGTGGATGAAAAGGTATCGTGCTTCTGGTACGTGATATGTTTGTTTTTTGACATTTAAACTGCTCCATACAAAATGGTGGTAGTGATAACGGCCTTTATTACTTGTGCATTGACCTAACTAATGTTGCGATGTTGGTAATACATGTTTATCTCCTGTCCTATTACATCCCCCACACTTCATTGTTAATCTGAGAGGTTTATTACCTGAAACAAAATTGGGTGCATTGCAGCTATTAGCAACTTACAATAACACTAATAATGCATGAACATATGGTGTACTATGTTAATCATGGGGATCAGATGATTAGGGCTTGAGGATTACTTGTACTATCATGTTTGTCTATTTCGATGTTTAATAATATTTCACTGCAGGGTAAGGTAGAAAAGTTGGTAACATCAATGGGGGGAGTATTTCATTCCAAAGCATCTTCGGATGTTAGCTTTGTCATTGTAAAGAATGTTTTGGCTGCAAAATACAAGGTTAGTTACTTAAAGTGATTGTTTTCCTTTTCAAAGCTTACACTGTCATTATACTATTTTAAATGCTTGTGCTTTAGCTAGGTTTAGTATTTTTGTATCTTCTCTTGTTCCTTTCCAATTCATTGTTAAGATTCTAATGTGACCATACGACCAGTTGTTTAAATTGGTTTGTTTCATACTACAATTACTTTTTGATACTTGTCCTGCCTTTGAGCCCAACAAGCTTTGGGAGGCAGGAAAATCTAGCATCTTACTTGGTAGATCCCCATTAGGAATTTGATAGAATGGGCACACAAATAACAGAGAAATAGGTAAACGGATTGTGGAATTGCTATTGATTAAGAAAAAAGGAAAAGGTTAATCAGTACACTGGCCAGGAATTCGAGAACCTGATTTTCTCCTCAGAACCTACGTTCTCCTCAATTCTTTTCTCCCCCCTCTCTATAGCTAAGATCCATTTACATATATCTCCCCCACTCCCCTCTTCTTGCTAACTATGACATCAGCTAGAAATATCTCCTAATTAATCGTAACCGAAAATGACTTGGCATAACCTCCCTTATTCTAACAAATTCTGATCCTTGCTGTCAAAACGATCACACTGGTTTCATTTCTTCCTTCTGGCGTAAGTGAAACAAACCGGTGGCTTATCAATACTCCCCGCCCAAGTTTTCACCTTGTCCTCAAGGTGAAAGGATGGAAATTGGTGTTGTATAGTTTCAAATTCTTCCCAAGTGGCTCTGAGGGAGGCAGGTTTTTCCACTGGATGAGAACCTGTGGCTGGGCCGCAGAGCTTGAAGTAGGCAAGCGAATGCCCAACAGGTTGTCGGGCTCGACACGCCATGTCATATCATCAGCGAGGTGCGGAGGTAGGGGCTGCCCTCGGACAAGGTTTCCAATGGCCGGACGGAGTAAAGAAACATGGAAAACTGGATGAATTGCACTAGTGGCAGGTAAGTCAAGGCGATAGGCCACGGGACCAACGCGCTGCAGTACCTTGTACGGACCAAAGTATCGAGGAGAAAGCTTTTCATTCCGCCTTTTAGCGAGAGAAAGCTGTCGGTATGGGCGGAGCTTGAGGTACACCTTGTCCCCAACCTCAAAAGAAACTGCGCGTCGATGTGGATTGGCTACCTTAATCATTCGATGCTGGGCGCGTTGTAAATGGAGCTTCAGCTCCTCTAGCATAGCATCGTGGTCCATCAATTGTTGTTCCACCTGAGCATTGGCGGTACTGCCGTGTTCGAAACGAATCAGCGGAGGAGGGTCCCTGCCATAGACTGCCTTAAAGGGAGTAGAATGGGTGGAAGTATGGAAGCTGGTATTGTACCAGTATTCGCCCCATGGTAGCCAACGGGCCTACTGCTTTGGCTTGTCTCCCGTGAAACAACGAAGATAAGTTTCCAGGCAGCGGTTGACAACCTCGGTTTGCCCGTCTGTTTGCGGGTGGTAGGCAGTACTACGCCAAAGAGCGGTACCTTGCAAACGGAAGAGCGGTATTGTACCAGTATTCGCCCCATGGTAGCCAACGGGCCTACTGCTTTGGCTTGTCTCCCGTGAAACAACGAAGATAAGTTTCCAGGCAGCGGGTGACAACCTCGGTTTGCCCGTCTGTTTGCGGGTGGTAGGCAGTACTACGCCAAAGAGCGGTACCTTGCAAACGGAAGAGTTCGGCCCAAAAGGTACTCAAGAATACCCTATCACGATTTGATATGATGGTTCGGGAAAACCCGTGAAGTCGGACTACCTCTTTGAGAAATACTGCAGCACAGACGGAGCGGAGAATGGGTGGCGTAGTGGGATGAAATGAGCGTATTTGGACAAACGGTCAATGACCACAAAGATCGTGTCATAACCCTCCGAGCGAGGTAAACCCTCAATAAAATCCATTGAAATATCCTCCCAAATCTTGTCAGGAATGGGAAGAGGTTGAAGAAGTCCCGCTGGTGATTCTGTGAGGGATTTATTCTGTTGGCAGATGGAACAACCCGCCACATATTGTTGTACAGTCTTCCGCATACCCACCCAATACCAATCAGCCGCTATCCGTTGTAGTGTTTTCAGTAACCCAGAATGCCCCCCAACCACACCACTATGGTACTGCAACAACAGTGGTATATAAGGAGAATCAGACGCAAGGACCCGCTTTCCCTTGTAGAAAAGCCGCCCCTCGAGCAGGACAAATCCATCATGACTATTGGGGTCACACATTAGCTCGTCACACAGATTTGCGAGTTGGGGGTCAGCTAATACTTGACGGTGGATGGCCTCGTGATCAATAAGGTGTGGGCCGGCCAGCATAGCCAAGGTGGCCGTTGGTGGGCAGTGAGACAAGGCATCAGCGGCGCGATTTTCTAATCCGGCTTTGTACTTTATGTCGAAGTCGTACCCCATCAACTTGGTGAGCCACTTCTGGTGGTCACTTGCCACTAAGCGCTGCTCCAGCAAAAAACGCAAACTCCGCTGGTCGGTCCTTACCAAGAATTTACGCCCCAAAAGATACGGTCGCCATTTCTGCACCGCAAGAACTATGGCCATCAATTCACGCTCATAAACCGATTTCAGGCAGTGTTGGGGAGATAATTGTTGACTGAAATATGCAATCGGGTGCTGGTGTTGCATAAAGACTGCTCCTAACCCATGCCCCGAAGCGTCGGCCTCCAACACAAACGGCTGGGAGAAATCTGGTAATGCCAAGACGGGTAGAGAGCTGAAGCCTGCTTGATTTGCTCAAAAGCGGATTGCGCATCAGCCGTCCACACAAATCGGTCATGCTTGAGTTAAGCTGTGAGCGGTTGAGCATTCCCACCGTAGCCCGCGACAAACTTGCGATAATACTCGGTTAATCCCAGGAAGCCTCTTAGCTCGCGCACGTTGCGAGGTACGGGCTAGGAGAGCATAGCAGCCACTTTAGAGGTGTCAGCAGAGACGCCTTCTTTAGAGACTATGTGACCCAAGTACTCCACTGCTGGTTGAGCAAAGGAACATTTGTTGTGGTTGACAAATAGAAAGTGATCCGCCAGCCGTTGAAACACAGCTGCGAGGTGCCGGGTGTGGTCTTCTAAGGACCAGCTGTAGATGAGAATGCCGTCAAAAAACACCAAAACGAACTTCCGTAAGTAGGGCTTGAATATCTCGTTCATGAGAGCCTGGAAGGTGGCTGGTGCATTGGTGAGGCCGAATGGCATCACCAGAAATTCGTAGTGGCCTTCATGTGTGCGAAACGTTGTCTTGGGTACGCCTTGAGGGCACACCCTAATCTGATGGTAGCCGAACGTAGATCCAACTTCGTAAACCAGCTAGCTCCATGCAACTCGTCTAATAGCTCCTCAATGACTGGTATGGGAAATTTATTGGGGACAGTTTCTCTATTGAGAGCGCGGTAGTCGACACAAAAGCGCCAACTGCCATCTTTCTTTTTCACTAAAAGTACGGGGCTCGAGAAAGGACTGGAGCTGGGTTGGATGATACCTGCAGCGAGCATCTCTTGCACCAAACGTTCAATTTCATCCTTCTGGACTTGGGGGTATCAGTACGGCCGGACATTAATCGGTGCGACGCCCTCCCGAAGGGTAATTCTATGATCGTGGCTGTGGAAAGGAGGTAGTCCGTGAGGTGCAGCAAACAATCCCTCGAATTACCACAAAACAAGTTGTACAGACTCTGGAAGTAGAGTGGGCGTGTCGAGGGTACCCCAACTGGCGGTTTGAAATTCTAGCAACACAGCCTCCCCTGCATGCCGCATAGTTCGCATCATGGCCTTGAGAGTCACCTGAGATTTAGCAAGACTGGGGTCACCTTGGAGGGTCACGGCCACACCCCCAATATGGAATTTCATCGTCAGTAGCTGCCAATTCACTTGCATGTTGCCCAGGGATTTCAACCAAATCATGCCTAGAACCACATCGTTATCCCCCACCTCGATGGGAAGAAATTCCTCAATCAATTCTAAATTCTTGAATGAAAGAACCACCTCTTTACACAACCCCGTGCAGTGGACGGTCAACCCATTGCCCATGGAGACCCTATAACCAGGCGTAGTTGAAATGGGTAGCTGAAGCCGTTGGACCAAGTCATGAGAAATAAAGTTATGTGTCGCCCCGCAATCAATTAAAACGGTTACCTCTTGATTGTGGATATGCCCTTTGAGTTGCATGGTGTGCGGGTCGGATAATCCGACCACCACATTTATGGAAAGCTCGGCTGGGACTCCAAGTGGAATGCCTTCATCGAGAGGTTCAGGGTCGTCGGCAACGGTATCCTCCTCCGGTTCGTCCACATCGTGGACCATGAGGACCTGGAGTTGTTTTTGCTTGCACCGATGACCCACAGAATATTTTTCATCACAACGGTAACAGAGACCTTTCTCGCGACGACTCTGAATTTCGGAATCAATAAGACGACGATAAGGGGTCTCGGGTTTGGATGGAAGAGGTTTCACAGTGGTGAAGGTGGTGCGAGTGGTCCTCGATGAGGAAGAGCTCGAAGAGGGTGAACGAGACGAAGGGGAATTAGGGCTAGAAAACAGTGTCGTGGGTTTTGAGGGACTTACTAGTGCGGTTGGGCTGTGGCCCAACTTCAATAGGTCATGTTTCCGCTCCACCAACTGGGCCGCCTTAATAATGTTATCAAGCCCAACGGGCTCCATAACGAGGACTTCAGGGAGGACCTCGACCTTAAGCCCATTCAAAAAAGCACTTTCGAATACTTCATCGGGGACATTAGTCTGGGCTGCAGCAAGAAGCTCGAAGCGTTCTAAATACTCTTTGACCGTCGAAGTCTGCCTGAGGGAAAGAAGCTGCTGGCACGACGAGCAATCAAGATCGAATCGGAAACGGGCCAAGAGTAGAGTTTGGAACTCGACCCAACTCCGAATCGGACGACGCCTGTGCTCCCATTGGTACTATGCCAGAGCTGGGCCTTCAACGCATAGGGCCACGGCGTCCAAACACTCGACATCGGACATTCCATTAATAGAGAAGTAGCGGTTCGCGCGTAGCAACCAGCCGTCGGGATCTTCCCCACTAAAAACGGGCAGATCGAGTCGCTGAGGCCGGAGATCGATGGCCGCGATGGCCGGGCCAGCGGAGGAGCCAGCTAACCCGGATGTCGGCTGCGAAGAGACCGAGAGGGAAGACGGAAAGCGCTTCGCCGGAAGTGGTGAAACGCAGTTGTTGGAACCAGGAAGGAAACATTGGTCAAAGCGTTCCATGAGAAGGAGTAAATTCTTCTCCAGGGATGAGAGCTTGGAGACTTCCGAACGGAGAGACTCGAATTCTTGGCGGCCGACGCCGCGGTCTAGGATCGACTGGTCATCCCCCATGTCGTGACGCGCTTCTGCTTTACTGCGAGTGTTAGCAGCCATCGGTGGAGGGTGGCTCTGATACGAAAATGATAGAATGGGCACACAGATAACAGAGAAATAGGTGGAATTGCTATTGATAGAAAAAAAAAAAATGAAAACATTAATCAGTACACTGGCCAGAAATTCGAGAACCTGGTTTTCTCCTCAGAACCTACGTTTTCCTCAATTCTTTTCTCCCCCCTCTTTATAGCTAAGATCTATTTACATATATCTCCCCCACTCCCTCCCCTCTTCTCGCTAACTAACTATGACATCAGCTAGAAATATCTCCTAATTAATCGTAACCGAAAATGACTCAGCATAACCTCCCTTATTCTAACCAATTCTGATCCTTGCTGTCAAAACGATCGCACTGGCTTCATTTCTTCCTTCTGGCATAAGTGAAACGGATTGGTGGCTTATCAGAATCGAACCCCAGACCTCATGGGAGCAAATCATGGACCTGACCACTCAACCTACCTCTCGTGGGTAGTTCATGTTGAACTTTTAGTTAAGGATAAATAGTTCGTTTATAAGTATGCTCTGTACTATAAAACTCAAAGACCCATCAGCCAATTTTGAGCCTTCTATATCAATGTAGGTTATAATTAGATACATTGAAGAGGAAGCGTAGTTAGGACATGGAGGATGATGAACTTCTTGAAGTTTATTGAAAAGTAAAGTTTTAAACAAGGTACAGAATAGTTGGTAAATATTTAAAAAAAGGGGTGTATAACGGTGGATTACTCATTGGTAGGGGGCCAAGTGACTTAATCTTTCCCCTCTGTCTATGCAGTGGGCTGTGCATGTCTTGAAGAAACCAGTTGTCACAGTGGATTGGTTATATCAGTGCTGGAATGAGCATCGAATGGTTCCCCAGGAATCATTTAGGGTTCTTCCTTTTTCTGGATTGACTATCTGTGTTACCAGAATTGCAGCAGGTATTTTAGTTATGCTATCTGTTTGGTGTATGCATCAGGTCATAGTGTGTGTGTATTTTTTTCCCCTTTTTGCTGCTAATATTTTTCTCCTCTCAGATGAACGAAAGGAGATGGAAAAGGTTATTATACAAAATGGCGGAAAATATTCTGCTGAACTTACCAAGAAATGTACACACCTAATTTCTGATATATCCTTTTTGTGGTTTCTTTCTGAGAAAGGTGTTGGTTTTGAATGCATGGATAAGTTATGATGGAAAACAAGTCTAACTATATATATCTGTCTATGGGTGGCACGGATCTGTGTTTCTTCTTCCTTTGTTTTGATAGAATATTATTGTTATGATGTCTGCTGCATATTTTTTTTTTTTTGGTAACCTTGTAACCTGTCTGTCTTTGGGATTGTAATGACTTTGACTTGTTTCTGTTGTAGTTTATTTTTTTTTTTTTTCCAATTATTGTTTTAAGTAACTTGTTCGTATCTTTTTTTATTTTTTAATTCCGCAAAGGCAACTTGATTTTCAGATCAAGTTTTGTGTTTCTGTAAGAGGACATTTGTTTGAACTTTTGTATGAAATCTAATGAAATATTTTGCTTTTACATTCTTACTTGATGTTCATGCTTTCCTCAGTAACTGTGTTCTTCTCATTGTTACTCTATAATTGTCTTCCTGTTTGCATCCATTTCATCTTTTAGTTTTCTCACTAGTGATTATTATTCAAGAATGCATGAACTTGTAGTCCTTGACCGTTTGTAAGCTCCTGAAGGTGACAAATATAAGGTAGCCCGAAGATGGGGCCACATTCATATTATTACTCGCAAATGGTTTGATCAGTCTGTAGCCAGAAGAGGTAATTATTGTCATATTTTCTGGTAGGATTTGAATGCATTGTGTTTTGAAGGTTTAATTTCATACTTCTCTCATCAAAGATTTCACGAATTGTATCTGACCTCGAATTTGTCTTTTTTTTTTCCCTCCCTTTGGAATAGCGTGTCTTAACGAGGAGTCGTATCCTGTTCAGGGTGGCTCTATATCTTCAAATAAAGGTATAAGAGGTGTAAAAATGCAGCTTAGCCAAGGCAAAGATATTGGCAATTTGCAGTCTGCACCATCATCAGTGGCTACGGACACCAATTCAACAGTGGTTCCTAGTGCTGGGTTTGTGGATCCAGATATAGAAGCTACCCTCGTACAAAAGACGTGTTCTACATTTCCTGTTGCTGGAGTTAATGTTAAGGAGAGTGATAATGCAGAATCCACTTTGCAGCCCCAAAACGAAATAAACCTGACGAACCTTGATGATTGTGTAGCCAATGATTCTCAATCTGAAGACAGTGACCTCTACTTGTCAGAATGTAGAATATTACTTGTTGGCTTTGAAGCTTCTGAAATGCGTAGACTAGTTAATATGGTTCGTAGAGGAGGGGGTTCCCGATATGTTTTGTTCAATGATAAATTGACACATATAGTAGTTGGAACTCCTTCAGAAATGTTAGTTTTTCTTACTCACCCTTTTTGTGTGTTTCTCTTTTGGCCATTTTTCCTTTTTGCTAATACAAATTGATATTTATTTTTAGCACTGGGTCTATTAGGACTGTTGCTTTTGGGAACATTCATGTTTCTGTATTTGCTTTGTGATTATCCTTCTTATAAGGTTATAATATTTCCCAGCGAAAAGAAGGAGGTAAGGAATCTTGCAGCTTTCGGTGTCATTAATGTGGTTAGAACAACCTGGCTTGAAGATTGTGATCGTGAAAAGAAAGAGATTAATGTTGATCAAAGGCACATTGCACATGATTTACTTCTTCCTAAAGGTTTGTTAGTTATTTGTAAAAGTGCTGCCTTTTGTTTTAATAGCTTATCTCCAAAGTTTGTATTTATTGCAACTGGTGTTGGGAATTTAGTTGTCATTTTGATCTTTCTGATATGTATATTATGCATGTTTGTCTATCTAATCGCAAATCCTGCTTTCATGGATTTTGAATGCTTTTCCAAAGGAGCTCGTACAGGCACTACCAGTGTAAATCAAGGTAGAGTCTCTAATGTTCACCCAAGCACGCTATCTAATCAGTTAACTGGTAGCATAAGAGCTGGAATTGGAATGCCATCATCATTGGACAGAAATAAAGAAGAAAAACCAGAATTCAACATGAATGGTGTCAACCCCATGGCAACAGCAGCAAAATCATTCCAGCAGAATCATCTTCCTGTTGTAAATGATAAAAGTAAAAGTCAAGTAAGTGATAAGAATAAGGCTCCAAAGAATGGGCAGCATGATTCAAGCACTCAAAGCGGGAAAGTTTCAAATGTGTTTGCAGGGAAAATATTTGGGTTTTCAAGTTCCTTTCCTGAAGATCGGGTTAGTTTTTAAACTTTGTACTTTGTGGGACAATCTTTTGATGTATTGTTTCCAAATATGTTCTACTTATTGAATCTGGATCTTTTTTTGCCAGAAAGGCGAAATTGTTCAATGGATAAAACAAGGAGGAGGAGAGGTAGTTGATGCTTTTCTGAAACAGAGTGCAAACTTCACTGTTGAGTGTCATGGCATAACACCAAAGTCGGTAGATGCTCCCCTAACTACTTACGTATCAAGTCACTGGATCCGCTCATGTTTAGAGGTATGATGGATAATGATAAATCCTGTTTTTCACTATTATCTACTGCTGGTTTCATCATTTTTTGTCTCTCTGATAATATCTTGATGAAGGTTGGTCTTTCTATATTATTTTCGGATGTAATGGATAGAGGAAAATGTGATGATTGGAAATTCGTTAGCTTCATGTTTGCAAAAGTTGTCACCTGAGCACTGATTTTATTAGTCTTATTATTTTCCAGTTTTCATACAACAAATCTGACAGTTTTGTCAGATAATCTAGTAAGAGTGTTATGGTTTGACAACTCCTCCTTTTTGGTTGAATCCTAACATTGAAATGCGGTCCCCCTTTCAGTCGATTTTAGACAAGTGTGTGGGACGTGGGATGTATTATTCCAATTTCCTGTTCAGGCAATTAGAGGCCACGTTTTGTTGGGTGGTCGCCAGTCAGGATGACAAAAGAAGGAATTAAGAAGAGAAAAAAATTAAGAAGAGAAGATTGAATGTGCAGGGCTTTTTCTATTGACTCATTGTCGATATGCTCATGTTAATAGTTTTTTCAAAACTAAACACGATTTGATTGCTCTCTTTCTCTTCTAAACTAATAAATAAGTAAATATTTTAATATATGTATGACCTTGCTTTCAAATATATATACATATGTATGACTTTAAGCTCACTAGAACAATTTTCCATCTAATCCAAGGGCTTACTTCTTAAGTTGTCAGTATTTGCCATTTTATGTTGTCATCTCTTTATTAGTGAATATCAGTGGCTAGAGTTAATATCTTATGTTAAGATTATAGTGCCGATAATATGAATTTTTTTTCCCATTTATTTATTTGATGGAAGCTGATGGTATGAAAATGTTGGTTTTGAAGGATGGATGCTTGCTGGATGTAAATGCTCACATTCTATATTCTCCACTTCGCTGCTGGATTCCTTTCCCTGGTTTTGAAAACTTTCGGTTTTGTGTTTCACAATATGAAGAAAAAGATCGATTACTTTTGAGAAATTTGTGTTTTGTTCTTGGAGCTAAATTAGTAGAGAAACTGACAAAGAAGGTTACCCATCTACTATGCAAATTTGCAAGTGGGCCAAAGTACGAGGCTGCCTGTAAATGGGGAATACATTCTATTACATCTGAGTGGATATATGCATGTGTCAAACAGGTACTACTTGGTACTTAGTGTGCACCTATTCATATATATATGTGTCTCACGTCTCTGCACCATGTCATTCATGACATTATCTTGTTAATGTTGACAAACAAAATATTTATGCTAAGAATCTCCACTTTGGCAGAATAAACTTGTTCCGCTTGATAGGTTTGCTCCAAAAGAAATTACTGCTCAAGACCAAGAGGGAGGATTGTGTACCATGAGCCAGTTTCCTACACAAGCTGCCCGAATGATGTCTGGAGACAATCCATCCCAGTTTTCAAGTCAATCAGAAGACGTTAGAACATCGTTAACTGGAATTGTTGGTTGTAGAACTGAAAGCTTCATGGGTGGAGCTAAGCATTCAAGCGTGGTCAGTAAAAAGGCAAGGCTTTTGGAAGATGACGATCAAAAGTGTCTGCTTTCTTCTGGGGTACGTCCAAGTGTTTCCATTAGGAATGCCAACTCCATCAGAGAGAGCATGGCAGAGGATATAGATGAAGCCTCTCATGTTGTTCCTGATGTAGCTGCAGCAATTGAAGACTTGTTAGAGCAGACAAGTAAGGTAAACACACTGGTCATTCTTGAATTGCTTTGTTGATTTTGAGTTTATTTGTCTTCTGATTTTCGTCCATCTTTTCTTTTGCGAAGATTCATGATCAGAAGTCACCTGGGAGGACTGGGTGTGATGAAAGTGTATCCTTATGTCCTTTTTTCACCTTTTTTATCTTTCATTTTCATTGTTATTCTCCACGTCAGTTGTGCTCCTTGATGGTAAAACAGCTTTTCTCATCCAATTGCTCAACCCTCGTTCAAGACCATTCAGATACACATTCCATTGTTGGCTTATCCAAGCACTGGTTAAACAGGTGATGGCTGCATCTGATTTACGTTTAGTTAACACCCACACACACTTAAAAGCATGCTTCATTCTTGTGTCTGTGGTCTTTTATATTTTCCAACTTCCACATCTGGCAATGTACTGAAATTGATAACCTTGTGCTGTGTGGATTGCATATAAATGAATTTTTGCAACTTATTTTGTTTTGACTAAGATGTTGAGATCATTTATAGGACTGGAAAAAAAGATGACGTATACAATTCTTCTGGAGATGGAAACATGGGCATGTATGATGGCTTTAGTGAAACACAGACCGACTCTCAGGTTAAATCTTTCACTCATTGTGAATACTTTTAGTTGTCTGCACTGAACTACAGAATCTTAGTGTTTTGATCTGTGCAATTTATGATAGGTTAGAGTTGTTTCATTTGTTATTGACTCGACTAGAAATGTGTAATTATCAGTTTGACTCCAATAGTGATCTTGTTTTGTGAGCCATTTTGTTGTCGTTAGGTTTTCCATCATGATGATGGTGCTTAATACTGCAAATGCAGGTTGTTGGTTATGAGGAAGATTTGTCAGGCAGGCAAATGCTTATTGACAGAGTTCGAACCCGGAGTAGTATGGCCTGAGCCCTGAGGGGTATCCTGTAAAAAGGGAGGAAAACCTAAAAAGAAAATTGGTAGTATGATTACAGCTGATCACTTGCTGATACGGAAGTTTTGACTGTATATCTAAGTCTGCTCTCGTTGAGTACAAGGGCAGTATCCTTTGTCTGGCATTTGATTCAAGTTTCTTCTCCTTGATTTGGTGGCCCCTGGAGAAAGGAGTTGAGAAAGTCAAGAAATGGCTTTGTTTTGTATTCATTACACATCAATTTGTTTCAAAGCAGCAAGAAAATATATCCAATCCATACATCTCCTGAAGCTGCATGTATTATGATATAGCGAAAAGGTATCTCACTACTAGTACTTGCTGGCTATTCAAAGCTGAGTTTGTTGCTTTTCCAATTTGGTCTATTTCTATCGGCTGCGGCTCTGTTAAATGAGGTAAGAGAGTTATTGGAAGTTTGGAGGTTAGGCAGCCAGAGGACAATGCAAAATATTCATGCACCCCTGATTCACTTGTGCATTTATTCAGGGCCGAAATGGGAAAAAAGAAAAAGGGAAAAAAAATAGTTCGCAAGTACTCACTGTTTAAGATTTATGCTACTAGCAACATTTTTAAGATTTTTTTTTAAAGAATTTACCAACTCAATTGGTTCACTCTTTTTTTACATGTTATATTTTCGAATTTTTTTTATTATATGTAATTGATCTTTTTGAATTCTTGTCTGTTATTATTATTATTATTATTGAAAAGTTTGTTTTCTACTGTATTATTGCAATTTATGGGATGGTATGGGCCTTGTAATTGCTTATCCAGTATCAAGTCGCTGGCCCACGGTACATTCTAGTAAAGTAGCAACAGCCGCACTACACGTACACGTCGTGAGTCACTCAAAGAAAGAAAAGACAAATTTTGCGTTTTCTGTTTATGTTCTTCCCAGGACCAGGACCATTAGATATTTATCAGATTAGATTGGATTAGAGCTCCAATAATTCAACTTCGTGTAAAAACTAAAAATTTGGGGCCAAAAGTCGAAGAATGAAAAAGGAAATCATCAACCTTCAACCACCAGTGGTGCCTTCGACAAAAAAGGCCAAAAATATATGGATATATATATATATTAGAATAGTCGCACTCAATGCTGCTGATTGGAAATATTGGCTCGTAATAATATCCACGCTTTTAATTTTCTCGCCATCCAAAGAACATTTATACAGAAAAAAGGTAGCCCCGTCTACCTCCTCAAAAAAAAAAAAAAAAAAATCCTGAAAAAATCCTGAAAAAATCCGTATGGTGGCGGCATGTTGCCTTGTATGCCACTTGGCCGTGGTCGTGGATATGAATCGGTGTCGTTCCGCCGCAGGAGTGTCGTCTCCATCAGCTTCTCATCTATGTCCTCAGTTCTCGGGGAGCTCCAGAGTGGTCGGGTTCGGGTTCCGATTCGGGTTCGGGCGGAAGGAGCGGTTTCAGAGGCGGCTCAAGTTGGTGGTCAGTGCGGAGCTTTCTAAGTCGTTCTCTCTCAGTTCCGGATTGGATTCTCAGGTCACCTTACTTCTCACTTTGCTACTAACTCTTGCTATTTTTTATTTTCAATTTGATCCCTCTAATTTGAATTTGTTTCTCTAGCTCATTTCTACTGTTCGTCAAATTTAATTACAAGGTTAGAAATCACTTTTTTATTTTTATTTTTTGTTTTTTTATTTTTCATATATATATATATATATTTGATTTAGACCGAGTTGTAATTCGATTATTTTATTATTTATGGTACTTATACACATTCAATAACAGGAATTCTTTCTTAATCACATTGAGATAGTTTTTCATTTTCAGTTTAAGCGTCGATTAATGATTATTTAATAGTCTTCACATGAGAGTGAGATTTTGAAAAACCGAATTTTCATATAACGGGTAGCTCTAGCTGAGATGTATGTTGCCAGTAAGCTGTTCTGGACTAATTAAGGGTGTTCGTGGTCGTTTTCGTCGGTTTGAAAATGCCGAAACCATTAACCAAACCATATATGTGAAATCTTATTTGGTTATTATAAATATTTTGAAGGAAATTTGATTTGATTGATGGAGATTGACATTCCTGTTATCTGTAATTGAAGGCCCTCCAGTCTCATGAACCATCACAATTGCGTTGGGTTGGTCCTGTTCCAGGTGATATAGCGGAAATTGAGGCATACTGTAGAATCTTTAGGTCTGCAGAGTGGCTTCATGCTGCACTAATGGATACCTTGTGCAATCCTTTAACTGGTGAATGCTATGTCTCGTATGATTTCCCCTCGGATGAGAAACCCTTTTTGGAGGATAAAATTGTTTCTGTGCTTGGTTGTATGGTGTCCCTCTTGAACAAAGGAAGGGAAGATGTTCTTTCGGGGAGATCTTCGATAATGAACTCCTTTCGTGCTGTAGATGTTAGTGCAATGGAGGACAAGCTTCCTCCACTTGCCGTTTTCAGGAGCGAGATGAAAAGGTGTTGTGAGAGCTTGCATGTTGCTCTTGAGAACTATTTGATGCCCGGTGATGATCGAAGCTTAGATGTTTGGAGGAAACTTCAGAGACTAAAGAACGTGTGCTATGATACTGGCTTTTCCCGTGGAGAGGATTATCCCAGTCATACGCTGTTTGCAAATTGGACTCCAATTTATCTATCCACTTCTAGAGAAGACATTGGATACAACGACGCCGATATAGCTTTCTGGAGGGGTGGTCAGGTTACCGAAGAAGCTCTGAAGTGGTTAGTTAAGAAAGGATATAAAACCATGGTTGATCTTAGAGCTGAGAATGTAAAAGACAATTTTTATCAAGTAGCCATAGACAATGCTATTGCATCTGGGGAAATTGAGTTAGTCAAAATTCCGGTTGAAGTGGGGACTGCACCTTCAATGGAGCAGGTTGAGAAGTTTGCACTGTTGGTTTCAGATTGCAGCAAAAGGCCCATATATCTCCATAGTAAAGAAGGAATTCAGAGAACTTCTGCAATGGTCTCCAGGTGGAGGCAGTACATGAGTCGATATGCGTTGCCGTTCGACTCCAATCAACCAATTGCTTACAACAATGCATTTTTGCAAGATAAGAATGGAAAAGTAGAAGAGCAGAAGTCTTCCATTTCTGAAAAGCCCCTCCTGGAAGATGAAATTGAGTCACTTGAAGAGACTTCAGATACAGTTAACAGTTTGACTAGCTTATCCCATGCAGATGTTTTCTCAGACAGGGCCAAAATGAACGGAAGCTCAAATGGGGTTCACAGAGACCTTATTTCCATTCAAGAAATGGAACAGGTAGATACTTATACTGGTGAAGAAGGATTTTTGGCTAACTTTTACCCTGATATTGACCCGTTAAGTGCTCAGATTCCTCCCTGCAATTTTTTCTCCAAAAAAGAAATGTCCCTGTTTTTTAGGAGTAAAAGGATCTCGCCTCCTACTTATTTTAATTACCAGTTGAAAAGGTTGGAGAAGTCACCTGTTTCAAAAGATATGTATATTGGGAAAGTACAACCAGGGGATACTCTTGGTAAGGATCAAGTTCCTGGACTTTTGAAAACAGGAAGTTCTAATGGATCATGTAATCAAAAAGGTCTTTCTCCAAAGCCCCAAAAGCCGGCTTCTGGCAATGGGAAATATATGACTGGTGACAGTTTTGTTTCTGTTGGCTCAACTGTGAATGTACTTGGTGACAGCAATGGGAACTCTGTCATGGAAACTAATTTATCTGCTACTGTCAGTAATAACTATAGTGAGCATGCCAAGTCTCAGTCAGTAAATGGAAACCAGAATGGTGGAACCACTTTAGCTTCTAGTGATGATGAGTTGGGTCCGGTTGAAGGAAATATGTGTGCTTCTACAACCGGTGTTGTAAGGGTGCAGTCAAGAAAGAAAGCAGAAATGTTCTTGGTTCGTACAGATGGATTCTCTTGTACCAGAGAAAAGGTGACAGAGGCATCCTTAGCCTTCACGCATCCGAGCACCCAACAACAGATGCTTATGTGGAAATCTACGCCAAAGACTGTATTATTGTTGAAGAAGCTGGGGCAAGAACTCATGGAAGAAGCTAAAGAGGTATCATCTGAAAACATGCTACTCTTCTTATGCTAAGAAATAAAGTGATTAAATTATTTGAAAATAGAACCCTGGTAATAATCATGTTTCTAAACCCTTGATGATGCTAGAACCAAAGCACTTTACATGTATATATGTTTCTGGATCCCCTGCTTGCCTCGAATACCTAAGCACTTTAAATGTATATGTAGGACCATATGCTGGTCCTGGTATGAAGACGATCAACTCAAGTACGTACCCAGTTTTGAATATTGCAAAGTTGAAGAGATGAGGTTGTTGAATTGGATCATTGTGCCTACGAATTTCTGGATCATTAATTCATTAATTAAACAGCATAGTACAATTTGAAAACTTTGTATTTTATGTTGATGCATCTCATTAAAATTGTTTTAAGACCTGTTCTTGTGCTAAGTTCTTCAAGATTGGTATGCACAACTTCATTTATCGCATTTATTTGATTTCCTTTTATAATGGTCCCATCTTTTTAACTGCGTCCAGAGAAGGTGTATCTTATGATTGTTATCAAAGCTACTAGGTGTTCAAGAGGATATTTTATTATCACTTGAGGCTAGCTCAAGTGGTTGGGGGGGTAATTGTGTGTGTGTGTCCCGGGGATCAAGTCTCTTGGGGGGTTGGCGGGATATTTTATTATCTTATTCTGCTGGTATACTGGGTGTTATTTGTGTGATAAACATATCAGCAGTGTTTTGATCCTATCTAGTTTATAATTTGTGAGTTTTATTTTTTGCTCTACATTGTGTAGATCGCGTCTTACTTGTATTACAAAGAGAACATGAATGTTCTGGTAGAACCTGATGTGCACGACATATTTGCAAGAATCCCTGGGTTTGGATTTGTTCAGACCTTTTATAGCCAAGATACCAGGTAATAACTTGTTGCCTAAATTGTAACAACAATGAATACTAGTTTGTTACTGTACCTTAATGTCAATTTCCTTACCTTGCTGGATGCTTGTAATTCAGTGATCTGCATGAGCGGGTCGATTTTGTTGCATGCTTGGGAGGAGACGGGGTTATACTCCATGCGTCAAATCTATTTAGAGGTGCTGTTCCTCCAGTTGTATCTTTCAATCTTGGATCTCTTGGATTTCTGACTTCTCATACCGTAAGATTCTTTACATTTTGTTTTCTCCGGTGACCAACTTATGTTCTTGGAAGTGGCATTTTTGTGAATACTTTTATTTGGCTTCTCATGCAGTTTGAAGACTATAGGCAGGATTTAAGACAGGTAATCCATGGAAATAACACACGAGATGGTGTCTATATAACTCTCAGAATGCGACTCCGGTGTGAAATTTTCCGAAATAGTAAAGCAGTGCCTGGGAAAGTATTTGATGTCTTAAATGAGGTTGTTGTCGATCGGGGTTCTAATCCATACCTTTCTAAGATTGAATGTTATGAACATGAACGGCTCATAACCAAGGTAGGTTAGTGAATAGTTTGCTTTAGAATAACTGTTTCATCTTCATCAGTTACATCCTCAACTTTACTTGACATTATGCTATGACAAAGGATTTAAGATTGTTTTATAGTCTATGCTTGCAGCTATTAGTTAAGCTAGATCTCAAATGAGCAAGGACTTGATGTGGCAAAAAGAAAATCTCTTGCATGAAATTTCCATGCTTTCTAATTGATGAATACCATGTTTTAGGTGCAAGGTGATGGGGTTATAGTAGCTACACCAACTGGTAGTACTGCATACTCCACTGCTGCCGGAGGTTCTATGGTAAGCTTTGGCATATGAGTTTTAATCGGTGTATTAATGATTTCTGCATAAACATAGGTATTGAAATTTGCAAATTATTTCTAATTTGGAAAAGCTGTCAAAATTTTCTGCACGAAATATCCGAGTACTACTTTATGATTTTTTTCACTGCTTGTTTATGTATCCATTTTATTGTTGGATTTTGCATCTGACAATGGATAAATCTAAATGTAGGTGCATCCAAATGTACCTTGCATGTTGTTCACGCCAATCTGCCCTCATTCTCTCTCATTTAGACCAGTTATACTTCCAGATTCTGCAAGGCTCCTTCTAAAGGTGAAAATTTTATTTATCTAGCACCAAAGATGGTTAATTCTGGATATGTTCTGTTTGGTAGTTGTCTTGTTGACAGCTCTACTTGGCTAGATCATCCACCTGTCCTTGCCCAAAAAAAAAGATCGAGAGATAAGATAACAAACTGTCGTGTTTGGACAGATTCCAGACGACGCTAGAAGCAATGCATGGGTTTCTTTTGACGGGAAGAGAAGACAACAGCTTTCAAGAGGAGACTCTGTCCGAATATATATGAGCCAGCACCCACTTCCAACTGTTAACAAGTCTGACCAAACTGGTGATTGGTTTCATAGCTTGATTCGTTGCTTAAACTGGAACGAAAGGCTAGATCAAAAGGCTCTTTGAGATATCTGAAGGTGAATTACTGTCTCCACCCTTGGCTTAAGATTCATGTAAATTACTGTACATATTGTAAATTGCGACTACAGTAAATCAAACTAAAAAGAGTAAAATATAGTTTAGTCCATCTACAGAAGGATGCCATCACCCATTATTTTCTTTTCTTAATAGCAAATGTAATTGTATACCGTCATTATACAGCAATACAAATTGTTCTTCTAAAAATCTCAAGTCATTCAGTTTTGCTTGATTTTTATTGTTGATTTTGTTTTGTTTCTGTTGCCAGTTTCTGATATATCTTTTGATTTTGAGAGGAGTTTAAGAGAAAGGAGACATCCTTAATCAGAATCCAAGGTTTCAAATAGCCTGAATAACACGTCATGCATAACTCAAGTACAGGCACAAACATTTCATTAATCACGATAACGATTTTGGATGAGCTCTCTCTCTCTCTCTCTCATTATAGACAGTCTTTTTTTTTTTTTTTTTTTTGCTAAATTAGTGAACTCTTATTATCGTAATAAAAGTCCACGCAACCAATCGAGTCCATTCGTTTAACTTACAGCGACTTATTATTATTGGATATGGTTTCAAGATACCGGACAAAAGAGATATCCCTGAGGCTTATCCTTAATATATAATATTATGCTGATATAACAAGTTTACAACGCAAAATACAGAAAAACATATCTAATTATAATCCCCTTATTACAATTTACAAAACCAAATAGGAGAAGACAACGGAGAAGATTTCATCATAACACAATCTATATATGATACTGTTGTACAAAGCAAATCTGAGCTGGGAGCATATTTAAGCGTCCCATCTTTACTTGAGCTGGGAGCATATTCAAGCATCCCATCTTTACTTGGAGATAGCAAGATACAGAACAGGAATCTAAAACAGATAGATTTAACACCCACTCAAGCTTTCAATTTCTCCTCTACAAACACAGTTAAGAGAAAGAGAAGCTGGTATGTAGTCCTTTTCTTTTCCTTGAGGAAAGAAAAAGAAATAACAACACTAAACACAGAAATCCCCCCCACCCAAAAAAAAAGCATCATACTCGAAATATGAAGTTCAATAATTTTAACACTGATCCTTTCTTTCCCCTTATTACATGGCTCTCACAGCCTGGAACCTTGGTTCCTTGGGCAGGAACTTCTGCTGGGCATAAACAGACATGTAGTCACCAAACACAAACTTGGGATAAGTTTGATCCAACTCTTGGTTTGGCTTTTCCACCAATTCTGGTGCAGGAGCAATGGTGGCCTTGAGTGATGGATTGTAGAAGGAAGCAATTGATCTCCTGTTCCCACTTGTACCAACCAAAACCCGGTGCCAAACACTCTTGTAACGGCCATTGCTTAGGACCTCAATTTGGTCCCCAGTGTTGATGACAATCGCATTCTTCACTGGCTGAACATCGATCCACTGGCCATCCTTGAGGATTTGAAGGCCTCCCACTTTGTCATCTTGGAATAGCAAGATGACACCACCAGCGTCCGTGTGAGC
Organism: Trema orientale; assembly: GCA_002914845.1. Classification (NCBI taxonomy): domain Eukaryota; kingdom Viridiplantae; phylum Streptophyta; class Magnoliopsida; order Rosales; family Cannabaceae; genus Trema; species Trema orientale. The sequence continues at coordinate 182,199 of JXTC01000073.1, read as the reverse complement.
TCGGAGGCCATTGACAAGCTCTGGATGCGGGCATGGCGGGTAGTGGCTCACCTTGGTGCCGAAGAAGGCTTCGTCTCCTTCTCCACAGTTGAAGGCTTTCTTGATGTATCCCTTTGATAACCCCAAGTTCTCATCCATCACTTCCATGATCTTCTCAGCTAGCTTCTGTAGTTCTGACCTGTATTTTGCCATGGTTTCCCTATCCCAAGTGATTACTAATTAGATCATACGTTTCAGAAAATTAAGCTTAAGTTGATAGAATTCAGCCTAAAATTTTTTTAACTCATACCAAAGTAGCTTCTTGATGAACTACGTACTTTGTGATTGCTTTTAGAGTTCTTAAACCCCTAAAAGTGATTACGAGACAATTTTGATTAGATTATTTCACAATTTACTAAGACTAGCTATTATTTGATAAGAGATTTCAAAAGTGATTAGACATAATGGAATCAATTTTTGGAGATAGTTTTTTAGCTTCTGCTGCCAGCAGAAGAATCAGAAGCATGCAGCCAAACTGGTCATTATTACATATATTTGATGCTAGCTAGCTTATCCTGATTCTATATATCTTCTCATGTATTGTGTGTGTGTGTGTGTGTGTGTATATATATTATAGAATAATGATTTCGTGGGGGCAATTTAATTATACTTACTTGAATCCGGGGGTGTTTGATGGCCATTCAGCACCGTCCATGAGAGTAAAGACATCCTCCCAGTCAGCGTTCTCCAACTTGTCCCCGTTATTCTTTTCCGCAAACTCACTCAACAACTTCATCGCCGTCGAGTACTTGAAATTCTCCTCTCTTTCCATCTTAAAGCACTCGGCGCATACCTTCTTCACCCTCTCCAGGAGCTCCTCTGAAATTCCATGGTTCACCAGCTGCACGTATAATATATATATATATATATATATATATATATATCCAATATTAAACACCATTTTAGTCACTCAAATACATAAATATTCATCACGTAAAAAATCATAATCTATATATTTTTTATTTTGGACACTTGAATATATTTGCATATTTTGCTTAATAAGATGACAAAAAGTTAAAGCTATATACCTGAAAGAATCCCCATTCCTCGCACCCATTGGCAATCTGCGCCAAAGTCTCGGCCCTCTCCTCTCCATTGAGCTTTGAGAAATCAATCACTGGGATTGCCATTGTTGAGCTGATGAAACACAAACAAACAAGTACTCTAAAGGTAGATATTTGTTTGAGAGAGAGAGGAAGAGAGAGATGAGGCGTTTGTAGTAGTAGAATAGAGATGTACTGCTTAGTTGATGATCAGTGTGATCTGGGTAAGAAAATGGTGAAGCTATTTATAGCAAAGTTTCCCACCAGATTGGATGTCAACCCTTTAATTTTTTTTAAGTGCCCTTTACTTTGTTTTCTTTCCTTTTCTAAGAAGTAGCCGTTAGGGTAAGGTGTTGGACGGTGACACATTACAATTTTAAATTCTGTACAAGGTCAATGCTTTTTGAGGTGTACTACTATTGGTAACCCACAACAAAAGCATTCTCTTTCAGGTGACGCACCTCATTTTTCCATTTCTTAATTTATTCTTGTATATTAATTACATAAATGTATTACATAAACCCATTTATAAATATTAGTTGCCATTTAATTGGCTTCTTATGGTAACCAATATTTCCAATCATATAGGTCCACCTCCCCCTTAATGGGTAATAGTTATAAATGATTGAATATAAATATACATACACAAAAAAACACTTTTTTTTAATATTTAAATAGAGGTATTATTTACACCAGATGAATTCAGGGGCATTTTGCAACATGATGTGGGCTGCGATAAAAAGGAATATTATTGTTGAAACAAATGGCTCAAATTCATTCACTATTGGATGCCACATTATTTGATTCCAATTAATGCACCCTAATAAGTGTCCTTCATGTGCAATATATTCCCTCATTTTTCTTGCCCGTGTTTTTTTTTTAAACATCTTGGTCTTATAAACTAAGCTTATTTTTACTTATAATTTAAACCTCTGCCGACTACGATTCATCGTGTTTGACCAACCGCAATGCCTTGTACTCCCTTCCTTTGACTTTTTACAGATCGATCGACATGCTTTTAGATGACAAGTGGTTAAACGTATTAAACTAACAACACTGATTTTTAGGCATATTTTGAGGATTAAGGAAGGCAAAGGTTATGACTTTCATTAAAGAAAGCTATCACGATCATCCTGGTTAATTCATTAATTAATGTCAACTCCTTTTATTAAAAATATATATATATATAGAAACAAGTAAAAGAAAATGGAAAAAACAAAATAGTAACACAAGATATACGTACAATTCAAAACCATATATATTTGATGACCTAAGTGAGGTCGTAAAAACCCGCTCGAGTTCTTTGTCGAGTTGTCTTAAATTCGAATTGTCTCATTGCATTAGTTAAGTTACATTAGAATGTCAATTTTCATCTTATTATCTATGAACACTGCTTTTCTTCTTTGATGATGATGATTTAACAAAAATAAATAAACGAAAAGCTTTAATTAGTTCACTAAATTAGAATGGTATAAAACAGTTCAAAGAAAATTAGAATGGTATAAAACAGTTCAAAGAAAATTAGAATGGTATAGCATATATAACATTTTTTTCATTGGGGAAATGATCTGTAATTTAACAATCTCAGCTGTACATGTTACGTTAGCCATATCCTTAGGCTTCCGATTTTGATTCCAATTGTCCGAATGTCAGGGTACACCTCAGAGAAAACAGATGGAAATGGCCGTGTGATGAAGAACCCATAACTTATTTTCATTGCTGTACTTTGTAGTACTTCAAAACCATTGTCGAAACTTGCATGGACCTATCGGATATATATGGAAATACTATTGCATTATTATTATTAGCATGGTCTAACAGATTCTATTCATTACATATATCAAATAGTACTCACTGTTGTACCTTGTGCCACGTTGAAGTGCTTTGATTATATAGCTCCTATATTTTAAGAAAAGTAGAGCTGGAACTGAACTTTAGTTTAAGTAGTAGTACTCATCATCATGATCATCAGTTCAATCATTCATATAGATCACCATTTAATTTAATAATATAATGACGTTTGATTGGTTGACAAGGTTTAATTAAACAGCTTGCGTTCGCAAGTATAGTTGTGTTTTGTACATTTATTATGTAATTTACATAATTATTAATTCAAACTTCATCTAGTAGTTTGACAGGGGCATCAAACACCTGTTAATTAGGTTTTAATTTTGAGATAATTAAATAATAATCATTAAGTACACTTGTAAGTGAACAATAATAATAAACCAAAGGTAGAGCTAACACAATACACAATGGTTCATTAAATGCAGCGTGGTCCACAGTGTGAGTTAATGGAAACTCTTGATATGTGTATTCTTAATTTAGAGGAAAATCAGTCAATAATACAGGGCTCCTCAATCTTAACATAAAAATTCATAATTTATTGTGAACTTTGTTGAATAGAACATGGGTTCGGACGGTCAAAGGTAAACTCAATTTAAAATATTTTGGAAACTTAATTAACTATATATAGTTAGAAGGTTATATAGTTAAAACATAACAAATTAATAATCTATATATATATATATATATATATATATATATATATATATATATATGTATGGTCCCCTGATCATGATTTAGTGGAGCTGGCAGATCTGACCTGTAACGCGAACTTTTTTTCTTTTAATCTAGTACAGTACCAACCCTAGATGAATGCCACCTCTATGATTACCATAAATTTCATTACTTGATCAGACCTTTACGTGCCATGCATGGTGTATCCTCTTGAAACATATTACGGTTACAATCGAGATATGAACATATATATATATATATGTATACGGCGACGGAGCCACAATAGGCTCAGTGTGGCTCAAGCTCCCACTCAATTTTATTTTTTTTTAGAAAAATATTTAAATATTTATATGTATTTAAAATTTTAGACTTAAATTGTATATAAAAAGTCCCTTCTCAAAATAGACAAAATATAGAATAGGTCTCCAAATAAAAAAATTGTATTTCTAGCCTCCACTAAACTAAAATCCTAGTTCGATCTCTGTGTGTATATATAATGTATATTAATTAATATGTGCTTAGTAATTAATTTTTAAGGTTGAGATCTAAGCGTGTCTTGATGACTTACATTAAGAGATTGGCGTTCTTATATCTTTAAAATATATATGGTCGCTTAACTAAGTACTAGGCGCCTTTATCAACAGTACTAGTACACATGCCAAATGCAGCTTAATCCAATGCTAATTTTCATGTTTCAGCCGTTATATTAGTGTTTTATTTTAATGTGTGTTTACCAAGACGTGCGTGTCAAAATATTCTTTGTTATATCTTTATAATTAAGTTTAAGGCGATAGCAATATTGAATAATTAGCTAGATGAAGGCTTGTTAATAAATTAGTACACAAGCTTTTCCCTTAGGGGCCATTTGGTATGGGGTAATCTTTAGGTGAGAATGGGTATCTCAATGCATCCCCATATTTGGTACCATTTTAACAATCAGTAAAGTAATCACCTCAGGAATCAACCTCTTAAGTGGGGGTCATCTGAAAGTTACCAAAACATGTGGATTTCAAATAACCCCCCATCTAAAACCCACCTTAAAAAACGAAATAAAAAAAAAATACGACATCCTAGGAACCATAGCAAATTATTTTATTTTACACTAACAAATTTTATTATTTTATAAGTAATTTAATTTTAATTTAAGTATATTCCCATACGCAACCAAACATAGTTATCTAACATCTCAGGAATCATAGACAAGATTACTGTGTGCAACCAAACACAGTTATTCTGGATATCAGACAATCATATCACCATCTTCAGCATTCCCATTAATCTGAAAACTGAGATTACCTTGTACCAAATGGCCCTTTAGAGTGGGGGAGGAAGGGAACAAATTAAGTAGCTTCAATGTATTAGACTTCAGCTCACCCATTTTTCGAATTTGATATTTTCTTTGTCTCTGTCTTTGTCTTTGTTTTTCTCTTCCCCCCCCCGAGCTAATTAGGGCTTAGCCGCTAGGTGCAGATGCAAATTATTTTAGGTCCAGATGCAATGTGATATATGATTAGGGTCATGCATGGTTCTCCCGATATATCGAGCCGCAGGACAAACCTAATCTTATTTTAACAATTTGAGAATATATGCTTCTAGCCAGACATCAATAGCGTTAAACACCTACAAGTTTTGCAAATATTCTTCTTAATTATGGCTTTTGATGACTTGTAGTTAAACGGTTTTTTTTTTTTTTCCTCCACGTAAACAAGGAAATTTGCGCTCTAAGATATTTTATATAACTAAAATTAACTTAATGGCTATCCACTACCATGCACCCTATAATTTCCCTAAAAATATTGCCACTGAAATGGATTTTTTATGGCTTTTCTTTTACTATAAGAAGTAAACTCACCCGATGCACTTCCAGCGCTATAAAATTGACGTCCATATCTATATCTATATCTATATATATAGTTCTATATTGACACTTAAAACAGAAGCTTATAAAAAGGCTTAAGTTTTTGAAGTTTATTACGATAACCTTACAAATTTAATGTAACTAGTAGGCATGACTAATTACTGCACGTAGTAGTGAAAGATATACATAATAAAGGTATCATATCCTCTAGCAGATGTATTTGTAGCTTTTAGAGTGTTATGTAAAGAGTGATTATAAATCTCATTATTATCTTTAGCATTGATGTGACAATTAGATTTGCTCATCTAAGAAACGACGTTGCTCAAAATAGTTGACTAGCGTATAGTACATTTTAAATAATAACAGCATTGATAATAGCTTGGCAAGCTATGTGATGCGATTACATATATGTATGTTTCTATTGTTTGGTGAGTATATATTCGACTTTTTTCCTTTATTTTTCCCTTGTGCATATATAAACTAAAAGAGTGCTAGCAACACTTTATTCTTTTTTCAGTCTCATATTTTATTGTTTGTCATGTGAATTTTATTAAAAATTAAAATATTTCATATTTTAATCTCATTATGTATAAATTTTTGTTGAAGTCATTTACACGTGAAATAATAAAACGCCAGTCTAAAAAAGAGTAAAAAAGAGTTGCTCAAATCGTAATTGCTTTTCATACATGAGAGAGAACTCTCTCCTTTCCCTATGGCCAAGTGTTCAATTTCTCAGTAAATAATAAGATACCCAATATTATTATTGTATAATATATAGGGCATGCAGCCAATATTAAAGGACTCCTAATACATTCCCCCGAGACCTTGTCCACGAGGAATAGCTAAGAGAGGTGCCTTGGGAGAAGCAAAATATAGTACTGTTCATGCATGGTGATTTAAATTTGCTTGATTCCCTTCCTTATATCTCAAGAAGTCTCTCCTTCTCTCTCTTTCTCCTTCTCTCTCTCACACATGGTGCTGAGTAATGGTGTCTCTCACAAGGCATCCAAAGGGATGACAAAAACAAGTCTAGGTTGCCTGTACATAGATTTGGTTTTTGGTCCTTGTCTTTCATTATCTCATCATCCTCATCATAAATATTAATAAATTGATTTTCAACCAAAAACAATTAATACTAAATTAGTTATATATATTTAGACAATAAAAAAAATATAATTTATGATATAATTATAGATAGCTCACAAGGTCATTGTTATCTATATTTGTTTGTATGGAATGCATATGGTCGGCAGTCACTCGTTTTCCAGATATGTAAACTGCTTACCATGAACTAATAATTAATTTATGTTAAATGCAATTTCAAGCAATCAATAAGAAAAGGTATATTCTTGCTTTGAAATGATAAAACAATATTGGTATTTAACAAATTTAGTTCACAATATATAACGTTGCCCAACCTGTGTCAGCCCAATGCGATTACTTAATCCAAAGCAGTGGTACCTTTGATTTGATCATTTCAACTTTTTTATTAAAAATTAAATCAAGCACACCCATTTGTAATAACTAACTACTTAACCGTATTAGCTAGGGTTTCGTAACCGTTCCGCAACTGTACTAATTAGGGTTTTTTCTTTCCTTAATTTCCTTTTTTAACATTTGTCGATAGCAAGCCATGCAAATATTTATTTTTTATAATTTTACTAATGTTACGTAATATTTTGCAAAACTGAAGTATTTTTTATACTGTAAACATTTTTTTCACAATATTTTTCTTCTTCAATTAAGATGATTAACTTCAATATTGTTATGGGTAAAACTATAGGAACGGAGGTATACATGGGAGGCAATTTTAGAAAAAGTTTTGAATTCTAGCTAGAAACAAATTTCATTATGTATCGATCGATGGCCATATATATACCATATACTGCAAAGTCCACCCAATATCTGATTTAATTTGGGAAAAAATAATAATAATCTCACTTTCATATCGTGATACATTCATTTAAGCAAGAAGGTGACATCTAATTCATTATAAACAATTAATATTGAATGGATCATTTACATCATATAAATAAAATATACACACATACATATAAATGTAGATCAGCACTTTTATTTTATTATTTTTATTTTTTTGGGTTGTTGATTGAGTATGAACGTAAGTCTTTCCGAGAGAAGAACCATGTTTGTTTTGACAATCATATTGAATAGTAGTCTTCTCGCGCGTCATTATGATCATGATATTATTATCCTTTTGCATGCTATGCCAATATATATATATATATAGATATGTATCCATATAGTAAAATATATAATAGATATATTGATAAAACACAAATAATAAAGTCAACCGAAATTGAATATTAGATAATCAGGCTTAAGTTTCTCTAGCAGCCTATTTTCCTAACATAATTAATATACAAAAAAGAAAAAGGCATGCAAAGCAAATTCTTTGTCACCAATATCATATAAAATATATATAGCATCTATCGTTAAGCAACAACTTTCCTTAATGATGTAACTCTGAAATTTTTGTCGATTTATTTTGGGAAGTTAATGCTCAACTTGCTTGCTAATTTGGGAAGTAATCGTTAATTGGGATCGTTCACTATAGTTAGCTGTAGCTAAATATTTTCTCTTGATCTACTTCAAATATATATTTATAATCTATATAACTTCCAATGATAAAGCACTAATTCTGGATCACTATTTATAACATCTTTTGATATGAATGTTTTTTGGTGGTACTCTTTATTTATTCTAGCTTTCTTTATAGCATTTTGTTATTTTCAATGTCATTATCATCACTATAATTGAATAATATTATAGGCATTATAATAAATCCATGATGAATGTACGATACATTATTTTCTTTCTGTCTTTCCCAAAAAAAAAAAAAAAGAGTTGACAAGAAATAATATTAAAGTCATGATCAGTTCGTTATATATTAGCGTTATTCATTTGACAAATTACAACTTCCAAATTTTCAACAGGTTCTTTCATACATAGCAGTTCTATTAACGCTACTGGGCATTGGACGAATACACAAATAAATACTTATTTTCTTATGCATATATTCATAAATATTCGTTTTTCATCTTTATTTCTCCAATACCCGTTTTTATACTTTTTTTCTTAAAAAATATATATTGCAAGCATTTTGTATATAAGATGTATATTGTAATATACATTTCATAAATAAAAATTATAATTAAAAAATCAATATGCATTTTAAAATATATACTGTAAATATAAATTTACATTGTAAATGTAAACTAGAGGTAGAAATTTATATTATAAATGTATATCACACAAATTTACACATAAATATATATATATATCTAAAATGGGTATTTTTGAAATAAGATAAAAAAAATGGGTATTTGTGAATAAAAAGCATAGAAAGGGGTACTGGGTGTAAATTTCTCAACAGTATTAGTAAATGGATTATTTTCTTTCTTCCTTTCAAAAAAAAAAAAAAAAAAGAAAGAAAAGGAAGTCGACAGAGATTATATTGAAGTCATGATCAGTTCGTTATCTATTAGCGTTATTCATTTGAAAAATTACAACTTGCAAATTTTCAACAGGTTCTTCTATATATAGCAGTTCTAATAACACCACTGGGCATGGGAACTTGGGAAGAATACATAAATACATGTTTTCTTAAGCATATATTCATAAATAATCGTTTTTTATTTTTATTTTTCACGATTTTTTTTTTATAATTTTTCTTAAAAATATGTACTACAAGTATTTTATCCATGAAATGTATATTATACCATAATATACAAAAATCAATATAAAAATTAAACCTAGAAATCAATATATATTTCGAAATGTATAACATAGGTGAAAATTTACACTGTAAATATAAACTAAAGATAAATATTTATATTATAAATGTATACCATACATAAAATTTATAGGATTTCTTAACAGAAAAACTAGGCCCAAAGTTTGAAAAATTGAAAAATCAATGGGCTGAACTTTTTTGAAAAGTCTTGGATTTATTTAGAAATATATCATTTTCTATGAGTTTATTTACAAGAATAACACTTTTCAAACATATTAGAAAATGCTATTTTTTTTGCTTCAAAATTGGTATTTTTTCAAAATTAGTATTTTTCAAAAGTACTTGAGGTAACCAATCAGGTTACTTAGAATAAACAATCGAGTTCTTTTAGGTAACTAAACTCGTTACCTCAAGTAATTTGACCGGTTACCTCAAATATCTTATCAATTTGTAAAAAATAATACTTCTAAATAAATCTGAAATTTTTCAAGAAAATTTAAAATTCGGGATTTTTCAATTTTTTTTATAAAAAATTTACCATATAAATTCAAAATTTCCCAAATATATATCCAAAATGGGTATTTTTGAAATAAGACTAAAAGTGAGTATTTGTGAATTATAAGGTACAAAAATTAGTACTGGGGGTAAATTTCTTGACAGTGTTAGTAAAGTCATTTATTGGGCCATATCAATACGCATCTCCAATATTGGACTGCGGGATTTGGACATCACAAAGTGTTTTGTAAAAGAATAAGGGTTTTCTTGAGATTTACCTCTAAAAATAAAAACAATTAGACAAATACGGTACCAGGATAAAATTATTTCTGTATGGCATCTAAGTGGTATTTTTGAAAAAGTTAGAGTGTCAAAAGTACGGTAGCAAAACTATAAATGAAGACATCTTTTTTAAAAAATTGTTTAAAATAATAGAAAATATGATAAAAGTTTACGGTTTTTGTTAGTATAATGGTTATCACCTTAATTGATGACTCTATTGTATATATTATTAAGTTCCAATGCGGGATTGCTTTTGACCATTTCCTTTTTTTTTTTAAAGCTCTTTTTCTCCTTTTTATTTGTTTTTTCCCCTTTTAATCCATTTTTTTTCCTTCTTCTCCCTCTTTTTCATTTATTTCCCTTTTTTTCTTTAATTTTTTTTTCTAGATTCTTTTTCTTTTTTATTTGGATTTTTTTATTACTAGTTTTGCTAACTCTCGTTACTTATATGTTAACAATTTATTACTAGTTATATTTGTTATTAGTTATTTCAGTTATAAGTAACAGATCTAGTTTATAGTTATAAGATTGGTTACTGATTTCAAAGAAGAAAAAAAAAACACAAAAACTAAAGTAACTAGATTAGTTTGTGGTAACTAATAACTAATTAGGTTACTAATTACTCTGTTTGTTAGTTACCAATTACATTATTAGTATGGGACTGGTGGCAAATTTCAAAACTAATTAACGGTTACCAGTAATCAGTTACTAGTTATCAATTCTAATATAAGTTACTAAATTGATAACTAATAACCAATTTGGCTTCCGAAAACTAATTTACCTTCTAGTTACTAATTTAGTTACTAGCTTTAGGACAATTAAAGGCTAATTTCTAAATTGGTTACTGGTTATTGGTTATCTAGTTACCAGTTACAATATTGGATACTAGTTACCGGTTATAACTAAAGTAAAATTTCTAAACTGGTTACCGATTACAAGTTAAAACACCAGTTACCAAATTTGATAACCAGTAACCAATCTAGCCTCTAGATACCAATTTAGTTACTTGATTACTGGTTTCAGAACTAGTGTTCAATTTTTAAATTAGTTACCCATTACAACAACAGCTACCAATTTTGCAACCAATTATAAACGGTAGCCAATTTTTAAATTGGTTATCGATTACCAATTACTAATTACTGGTTACTAATTTAGTAACCAATAACCAATTTAGCTTCTAATTACCAATTAGATTGCCAGTTTCAACACTAATAGCTAATTTTCAAATTAGTTACTAATTACTAGTTACCAAATCAGTAACCATTTTTTATATATTAAAATAGTTAAACTAGGATTAACATATAATTATAGTATATTACCAAGTTGAGAAAATAATAATTTTAAGTTTCTACACTAGTACACTTTTCTATACAATAGAATACTCTATGATATAAATTAGCAGAAAAGTTCTTGGATTCATTATATGCAAATAAACTAGTTACCACATTCATTTCAGTTATTAATTTATAGTTTCTCATTAACACATTCATTTTGGTTACTAGTTTTTGATATTTGGTTACTAGATCTAATTTATAGTTTATAGTTAGCACACTTATTATGGTTACTAATTTTTTATTTACTATCATCCAATCTCGTTACCGGTATAAATTACCAATTTGATTACTAGGTACCAATTACAAGAATAATTACTAGTTACCAATTATAAGATTAGTTACTAATTTCTATGTATCTCTATAAAAATTGAGTCATGATCCTCTTATTTTTCATTCTTTTTTAATTGAGATATACTTTTCCCTATCTTTTTTATGTCTTTTTTTCTATAAAAAAAAATATTTTTCCGACATATGCATAAATAACGATGCCACCTTAAAACAACAATACCACACATACCCATATATCATGGCATTCTACAAAATAACATCTTTCACACACATTCCCACAGGCATCATCAAGAAGGCTGCATGGAACATAATCCATAGAAGTGCACAAGAGCGGTCCCGGCTCTTGTTATATTACATAATGATATAAAAATCCCAAAGCCTTAGAAGAATTCCCTTTTAATCATCAGCAAAAGAAAGAAGCAAGTCCTTTAATTATAAAATTGCATAAACTCAATGATATGCAGTAAGCAAAAGATGCAATACCAACACTATAAGATAAAATACACATTCCTAGTACTAAATACTATGTTTACTTGATTAGAAAATATATTTTGAGAGAAATAAACTATACCAAGATGGTCAAACATTTATCGATACATAACCCATCTTTAAGTTTAGGTACCAAAGACTGCTGAGTAAATAAAAATAATAATAATGAACACCTATCTAAAACCAGTGTAACATGATTACATAATGAACCTAATATCAAGGAGATAAAAGTAATAATTTCTATTTTTATTTTATTCAAACTCTAAACTAAACCAACAAAATCAAAAGACTTACATATCAAAAGTCTCTAAACAAGATGACCTTTAAAATAATAATATACTGAGATAAAATCAAGTTCTACCTCACATCTATAAAAACCCAAATTTGAAATCAAACAACAGCTTTCTGAACTAGAAAAAATCCCAAAAAGAAAACAAAGGATAAAAAAAATCCAAGATTCATGAACTTTGGGGTGGAAACTTAAGTTGGAATTCGAATCGTCCTTGCTTATTTCGCATAAGAATTCAAATATTCATCGGAAAGAGATCAAGAAGCAAACAATTCAACTACAGCGAAGCCTATTCAATTTTCCTTTGTTTTCTTGGTAAATAAACAAAGGGTCACTGGAGTCCGTCAATGGTAATAATAGAGGCCTTAGTCATGAAACTCGCAGATCTTTTGTCGATGATGGTAGTGCTTGCTAGAATTGCCTAACACTTAGGACAAAAACATACATGTATGTAAACTATGGAAAACACATGATCACATCATGAACGCAGCGGAAAAAAAAATTAGCGGATTTAGGTTTCATAATTTTTACATGAAAACAGTTTTCATAACCATATTACATGCATATATCATATACAGGATCATGTATAACATAAATCAAATCTAGATGCACAAACCCTAGAGATGGGATTAGGCTTTACCTTTTGTAGCGTGCTCCTCCTTGATCTCCTTGTTATTGGTGATCAAACCTCCAACCCTAGGTCTTCTTGTCTATGCTCTTGCTCTTGGTTGATTAAGTGAGTGGGCACCAAGTTGAATCCTTCGTTGGAGAACGATCAAGAACACCTTCTTGATCCTCTGGAACACCGGGACGTGAGATGAGAGTGTTAGGTTGCAAGAAACTTTTTCTCTCCTCTTAAGCCTTAGGTTGGCTGAATTCTCCCTCTCTCTCTCCCTATAATTTTCGTGTAGCACACTTAGAATTACTGTGCAGTTTTTTCTCTCATGTATCTTATATATATGAGGCCAAAAACTGCTAACTCTAGTCCAACTAGGATTGAGCTTGTTCTCCAATTTGGGCTATTGGTGTATTTTTATAAATACGTCCAACCTATGAAACTTATTTATAAAAATACCAACTTCTGTAGAATCATTATTTTACACAGTTTCATGAAACTAATTTCACGAATACTACCAACCAATTAATGAGCTTTATTGAGTTAGACAAGGGACCTAATGGATCCAAATAATCTAAGCTCCAATAATATGATAAATACATAATAACTCTTATTATGGTATTTATATAAATATTATTAGTAAAGGGGACACTCCACTAAAGGCCCAATACTGTACTTTTAGATTAGATGTCATGCCTTTTATAGAGATTCAATCAAGTAGCCTTGATTAATCGATTCATCTAGCGTATTCTATACCACACATAGAATCCCTATACAATGCCGTAGTTAGATAGGTGAAATTACCGTAATACCCTTCCAACACCTATTTACCTTTAAGTTACTATCTTTCTATCAAGGAATAATGTTGTCGATAATTTTGTTCTCAATGGCCATTTAGACAAAATTATCAACCAATTCACAAAGTGAATACTAAGATCTTAGATTTAATTATTCCATGAATCTTGAAAGAACTTAAAGTGGCATTAATGTATAGTGTCCTTAACTATTTGGTGTTCCCATCAATTCATAAACCATAACCTCTAATATGTCAGAGTTCACCTATAATTTCATAGAGGCTAGTCTTTTAACAAATCAAAAGGCTACAACCTATGAAAGTAAGTCCAATCAAATATCAAGGATTAAGATCTATATGCGAAGAGCTAGTTTGTGGTAATATAAGAATTGAGTTACGGCACTCTAATTCTTTTTATTGTCCGGTCCAGTTCAATACACATAACTTATTTATGTTGTATTAGTGTTTCTATCAGAAGTCACATACTTCAATGATTTGAGACACATCATTCCCATTGAGATTGACAAACACTACAACCTATGGTAAATAAAGTATTCCATCTTTATTTACAGATTGTGAACTAATTCATTTAGACTTAGATAAAGGAACAAGTCTCCCTATAATTAACACTTAATCATGTTTGTTTCTTTATACACAAGCAAAGTCATGGAATCTTTTTCAGATAAATAAACTATTCAACTAAGATAGTTTAATCTAGCAAATATCATAATTGCATATAAGAGAAAGTTGTTTATACTCAAATGATATAATTGGAAATATGCTTTTTAGGACAAATATCCCAACAGTGCTTGCCCCTAGTCAAGTCATTATATTTGAGAGCCTAACACTTAGAAACATCTTGCAGAAGATGAAGAGATTAATGAAATGATATTTTCAAATAATCACCGTATGGAAATTAAATAAAACTAGTGTACTGTGTATTTGTAATTTCTTTTTGAAAGGGATGTGTTTCTTCTAATTTTCCCAAAAAATAATGGAAACTGATCAATGAATCTTTAACTTTGTCATTTAATTTGCATGACTATTACTAATGACCTATGCAAAAGATAGCTTAATGAAAAAACTACAAGAAGAAAATATCCCACCAAGCTCCTAGGATCAAAGTACAATTGACGTTTTAATCAAAAATACTAGGTGACAACCAAAACTCACGAGGTCTTTCCTTGTAGCTTTTGCACTTACGTATATATAGCTTCTAACTTACCCAATTTTTTTATATGATATATCTGCGCTAGCTCATGATAGCTATTTCAGTATTTTGTGAAGGGCTTTTTTTTGTTATGTTAGTATCTAGAAAAGTAATCTTAAAAAATTTCATTTCAGCGAAAATAGTAGTAATTCCATCCAAATCTCTAGTTATTTTCGCCTCCTTGAGACTTCTTAAGAATTATTTTTTTGAAAAAAAAAACCACCATTTCATAAGGGGGTTTAGAATAAAATGACCAAATTTTAGACCCATTTTAATTGAATATCCATTTTCAAATGCTTTAGTAAAATGACTGGTATATCAGTGGATATACCAAGTATAAAATACGATTTACCCAATATAAAAGAGTCATTATCAGTTTTGACTCTTTTTTTAAAGCACGTGATGGAAAAAGAACAAATTATAAATCATTAACAAAACCAGAATTTTCATTTAATGAAAATTTTGGATTTCAAAATTACTAAACCAAGTAAAAAAAAAACAAAACAAAGTGAAGTGAAGGAGATAACACTAGGAGGGTAATTGACCATGTTCAACCAGAGTAAAAAAATTTTATTGCAGTCAAAATTTTTTGAGCAGTGGCACCATTGAGATCGGGTTCAAGACCGGCGATGTGGCGGTGGTAGCAAAAGTAATTTGGAGTTTATTATAAAATAATATATTTTAGCATTTTTTAAAGAAATAAGGTATTCCAAGTAATTTTATATTTATAACATGACAATGAGAGTTCGTTTTGAAAATATTTATTGATCAGTCCATTTTTTTTTATCATGAGGGACATCGTAAATACTCCATATAAAAACTAATATACTTAATACGTAAACTAATTAAACTAAAGCTAGTATATAAATAGATATACAAATTAAAGTGTAGAAATACATATACTTTAACATTTAGCTATGAAAATTTTTTTTTTAAAAAAATGACATACATTAAAACAAAAAAAAAAAAGGGACACCCACTTTAATTTCTCCTCTCTTTTTTTTTCCTTATTTAATAAAACATTAAACGGTTTAGTTTACACAAGCTCTCAGTGCAAGGCTCTTTACAAAATAGCCTTCATGAACAACAATTTTAGATAACGATATACTTTTAAAACCAGTAGTCTTTTTAAGTCATAACTCTCAAGACCAAATTACAAAAATAGTCTATTTTGCAAAGAACTTTAAATGGTAGCCCTTTAATTAACTATGTAGTTTCCTCAAGTTATCCTCTTTACACTTACGTTTCTGTTGTAATTTACGGAAATTGTACCATGCATATGCCAACAATAACCGAAACATACTTCCCTTAAAAAGATAACCAAAAATATACTAACCAAATCACTAGATGTACTTATCTAATATTAGCCCCAACGAAAAAAAAAAAAAGAGCTAAAGCATATTTTCGGATTAAAATTATGTACAATCGGATTATACCACGATGCATATATCCTTCTTCTCACGAAACATAGCAAAACAACACATATTAAACTATTAAACATCAGGTAGCTATTATTTTTGGTGTAATTAGAATATAATTTTATTGTTTAATTCTTATATATGGTTTATGTGATAGTAGATACTTGAAAGAATGTGTTGATTATTTGAGTTAATTAGGCGAAGTGAAAGAAGTAAGTAACCTTTAATCTTTTTTATAGTAGTTTTCCTTCTTCAGAGATTAAATGTTTTATTTTTTCTAATAAACTTATGTTTATTAAATGTTTTGTTTAAGAATATGATTTCAAGTAAAAGTATGTTTTTGACAATAAGACGTTTATTGAAAAAAATCTGTTTTATTAAAACATTATCACTTTTATAAAAAATATTATGATTCTATCTACAATTGTCTTTGTACAAAATTATGGATCAAGTATATGATGTTATTATTGAACGTGGTTATATGAAAATTATTTTGAAATGACTACACTATGATAATAAGATAAAAGTAAAATTGTTTATGATTTGTTATTGTGAATAAGTATTTTGAAACTTTCTTCAATGATTATGCAACATGGACCCATTTAATAGGGATTATATACAGACAGTACGTACTGAATGCGGACCTAGCTACAAGTGTTAAATATAGTAGATTCAGACTATGCTACAGGAGTTAATATTGGCATATTCGGATCCAACTACATAGGTTATTTGTGGCAGATTCGGACCTAGTCACAGGGGTTAAGTGTGGCTATAGTCGCCAAAAACTGCTGAGTAGTATACTTGAAAATGGCATTGACTAAATGAGATTCGAAAGAACAGATTTTGAAACTTGTTACCTAATTTTGTTAAATTATTTACTAAATAATTTGATTTGATTATTTTCAAAAGTATTGATTTCTGAAACCAAATTTGTTCTGAAAAATATTTGTTAATGATTTTGGGTTACATATGCTTGATCTAGCTGGTTAATATTGTTACTAGTTACTTACTGAGCTTCTAGCTCAACTTTTTATCTTTCTTTCCATGTTTTAATGATCGTCAGTTAAAAAGTTGACTAAAGAAGAACTTGTTTAGTACTAACTGGGATGTATGATTCAATTAGAGAAATTTGTTCGTCTTAATTGAGAAAATATAAAGATTCGAAAGGTTGATCGTCATGAATTTATTAGATTACAGTTTGTATTTTATATAGTTAATTTCTGGTATTTGGGAGTTTTATAAGATTATCGAGTTTTAAATGATTTATGAATATTTATTGGAGCTTAATTCTTCTTTATTTTTGTGATTTATAAATAGATGCATTGCATGTTTATAATGTTAGATTTACATAATGGATTAATAAACTAAATATAATCCCAGAATCTATCATGCCAAATTGTCAGGAAAAGATTTATTGAGAGAAACCCGTGACTAACCTGAATCCATTGTGTTTGACAGCAAAGGATGTGATCACGTAAGCGGAAGCAATTGATCAGTTAGAGCCTGAGGGTAGAAGGTCTTCCACAGCCAGAATACTCTATGTATGCTCAATGGGTCTCTCTCTGTTGATGGAGGCAGAGGAGAAGAGCACACGTTCTATTTGGCTTGGGGACCAAAACCCTATAGTTATATCCTTATATACTAGTCACCAATAGAGACTCCATCAATCCTTATTGGACTAGGATTAGGTAACCACACATTACAGAGTCCACACCAAATAGGTAACTTCAAGAGTCCTTAATTAGATCACTTAATGACCCCTCTTAATTAGACAGTCCTTATATTATATAAGGGCGCGTCTACAGTAGGGGCACCCCTACGTAGGGCCCTGTCTATTCACCGTTGGATAGGAATCTGTATATAAATAGATTCTCCACAGATTCCCGTTATTCTTCACAGATTCCCATCCAACGATAATTAAGGCATGACCCTACGTAAAGACGCCCCTACCGTAGCCATCCCCATTATATAATTGATATAAAAACTATGGCCCACTTTATTGGGTTTATACGAATAACCCAACATATAAGACTTTACCTTATGGATATCTGCGCACGTTCTCAGGAGTGGGGTGTGAGATAATCATCACATACAATCAATTTTCTCATAATTTAGCAACAACAAAAAAAAAAAAAAAAAATCTCATAATTCATAAATATACTTCATAGTTTATATACCATAACGAACAATTCATCATGCGAATAATAAGGACATTCAAACTTCAACTTGGTAGTATTTGATTTTGACCAAATGAACTATTTCAAACTTTTTGACCGTCCAAGTATTATATTGGCCTGATCAGGTTAATAAACAATTATAAAACAAGAGCACTAGTATAAATAAAGCTTTCCAAAAAGCTTAGCTAAACAGTCAAGTAAGCCACGAAAAAGACCGTTATTCTTAATTGATGAATTATACTTTGCTCTACCTATATGTTAATTATATGATGGAATCCTTTCTTTTTTAATGAAATGTATACGGTGTAATCTTTGAAAACCAAATTCCAACACGATTTCCTAACCATTTTACCGACTAGGTCGTAATCTTCTATAATACCACTTTTCTTTGGTCAAAATAATTGTAAGACCGCACATGCACAGAAGTCGTATATTGCCTTTTTATATCGGTGTTACTCCAGCTCACCAACCCCTAGTAGTCGTCTTCTTTTAATTTCCACTTACCACTAAATATAACTAATGATTCACCAATTTTCAACTTCTAATACTTTTCCTCTTCTTTTTTCTGTCCTCATGAGCGTCAGTCATGCATCTTTTACATTTTTTATCCCAAAACCAGGACTGATTCAAAATTTTACGACCAGTCTTGGGTATCCGAACAGCTTGGGAAACGAATATCATCACATTGTCTATTTATTACTTATGTGTATAATTATAAGCTCTGACACGTATATATATCTTAAGCTATGGGTTCGGAAGAGGAAGGACATTTTGGGATTACGTATCGAACGGTTTTGGAAATGGACTCTGGTGAAAAGCGTCTCAATGAGCTTGGATACAAGCAAGAACTGAGAAGAGAGATGGTTATAATTTATAACATATATTTATCACTTTCTTCGTTTCTTAGCTTAGCTAGAAGTACTTATATATTACCAATCTGTCAATGTACATATTGTTTGGGGCTCTACTTTGAATGAGGGAAATCAAATTCTTGTATTTGTGACTTGTTTTATTTTGTGCAACATAGTACAGAATCTGATGAAGACACTTGCCATAACATTTTCATGCATGTCAGTGTTTACCGGAACACCTCTGTACGGACAAAGCCTACGATATGCCGGTCCTGCGAGCTTGTTATGGGGTTGGGTGGTCGTCACTTTCTTCACGTGGTTCGTTGGGATTGCCATGGCCGAGATCTGCTCCTCTTTCCCCGTACGTACACACATGTTTCAGTTTGCAGCATTTCTACATAACTACAGTATGACAACTAAGCATACGTTTAGAAACTTCATACTAAAGAAACTACCTAATAAACTAAGCATCACAAGTACAATATATCCTAGCTTAAGAATCAAATGACTATATTTCACATTGAACAGACGACGGGTTCTCTTTACTTCTGGGCCGCCCATCTGGCTGGACCCAAGTGGGGGCCGTTTGCATCCTGGTGCTGTGCTTGGCTCGAGACCATAGGGGTTATATCCGGAATAGGTGCTCAGGTACGTATATGCCCTACATTTTAAATTTCTTTCAATACGTCTAGTCATTAATCAATAAAAATGATGTCACGCCATTCAAGATATTTGTTTTGTGATTTTCGTCTTATAGGCATATTCGGGATCACAAGCACTACAGATGATCATTCTTTTGTCGACGGGAACAAACAAGGGTGGAGGCTACTTCGCCCCAAGGGGCGTGTTCTTGTGCATGTATATGGGGCTAACCTTCATCTGGGCGGTGCTTAACACCTTTGCCTTACGAGTAATAGCTTTTCTCAACATCATTTCAATCTGGTGGCAGGTTTCCCTTTCTACTTATTCTTTTGGTTTCTCGATCTTCTTTACAGTATAATCAATCTCATTGCTCTTCTTCCTGGTAGAGCAAATTTAGCTGCTTCTTTTATTTTCTTATTTAAGTAAAACTTTAGACGCTAATAGAATGCTGAATCAAATGACGTACACAGGTTATTGGTGGTTTGGTTGTGATCATAATGCTTCCTCTAGTGGCGCAGCCAACACAACGTGCTTCTTACGTTTTCACCTACTTTCAAACATCTCCCCAGTCGACTGGAATATCCAGCAAACCTTATGCAGTGATTCTGTCCATACTCCTCAGCAATTACTGTCTGTACGGATATGATGCAGCGGCTCATCTTACTGAAGAAACCAAAGGTGCAGATAGAACTGGTCCTATAGCAATTCTATCCACAATCGGGATTGTATCTGTTTTTGGTTGGTTTTACACACTAGCTCTTACTTTCAGCATTCAGGTATGCCTCAAAAGCTGTTACTGAATTTCTTTAGTGAAAAAAAAAAGTTTAAGCCAAAACTATTTCATTGATTCAAATGAAACCTGTAAGTTCTAATGTAGGATCTGGAGTACCTTTACGATCCAAACAACGAGACTGCAGGTGCCCTTGTACCGGCACAGATAATTTATGATGCCTTCAAGAGGAGGTTTCACAGTTCCACCGGAGCCGTAGTTTTCATGTGCATCATCTGGGGTTCTTTCTTCTTTTGTGGACTATCTGTAACCACCACCGCTTCCAGAGTAGTAAGAAAGTCCAGATAACACTGGCCAGAAATCTACAATTTCATAACAGAAATATCAGACAAGTGACTTTCTATTCTAATCAATTGTAGGTTTATGCTTTATCAAGGGATAGGGGAATTCCATTTTCAGCCACATGGAGAAAAGTACACCCAAGGAACAAGGTTCCAATAAATGCAGTGTGGCTCTGTGCAGCCATAGCCATGCTTCTGGGACTGCCCATCTTGAAACTGGACGTGGTCTTTACAGCTATCATTTCTGTAAGCACAATTGGGTGGGTCGGAGGCTATGCTGTGCCAATCTTTGCAAGGATGGTAATGGCTGAAAAGCACTTCAAACCAGGACCTTTCTATCTGGGTAAAGCAAGAAGACCAATTTGCTTAGTGGCTTTCTTGTGGATATGCTATACCTGTTCAGCCTTCTTGTTACCTACGATCTACCCTCTTCGGTGGAAAACTTTCAATTATGCACCAGTAGCTCTAGGTGTTTGTTTGACACTCATAATGCTTTGGTGGGTCTTGGATGCAAGGAAATGGTTTAAAGGACCAGTACGGAACATTGACTTACAAAACGGATAATAGGGGGTTCTGTCACACACAACTCAGAAAAATTCGAAAGAAAGGAAAGGTTATTCTCATGTAAACTGATCGGTAGAAGTAACCCGGTCAACTATAGTTTATTCTAGTCAAGAGTAAAGAGTCATAATTTACATAATATACTAATATCCCAAAAGCCAATCTCAAGAACAATAATGAGTAGCATTGGGATACGTACATTTTAATGTGATGCTGGTTCTAGATTTACGATAAAAATATCTCTTGGGATTCCATTGGGGAAGACCAATACTGCAAGAGTGATTCTACAGTTAGCCTTCGAGTTGTGCTAAGCATTGATATGAAAAATCGACAACCATCAATTTTGTATTCTTCGAGGGGATTCCTGTGCCCAAAACTTCTTACATTCACCTGCCAGTTTAAACACGTAAGTTGTATGCACTGAAATGCCAAATGAATCTAAATACATAAAAAACAAAAGGATACCGCTGAATTCAGCCTGTTCATGTTTATCAGATGATCCCTCCAAAAAGAATCTAGAGTCTTCACAAGCACTGCTTTCTGTAATCAAACAAATATTTCGGGATCAAAAGAAACAGGATCACAAAACTAAATTAGAAAGCATGCAGAACAACTATCAGGAGGTTATTCGTGGAAGAAAGATGCATAAAATAATCATTACTTAATGCTTTTAAGGGCCTGTTTGGCATTAAAGAATGATAGGTAGAAGAAATGAAGTGAACAAAGAGGACAACTCTGTATTTTTTCTCATATAAAAACGAGTTACAGCCATAGGACTTATATAGGCATTTCTGAGCAGCAAGCAGCTGAACCAGTCACATAAAACATGGAATAACAATTCCCATAAAATCTACCAGCAAATTACCCTAAAACATGGAGCAAAAAGTTCCATAAAGTAAGGCAACAATCTGCCCTAAAACATGGAGCAAACAGTCCCATAAAATCAGGAAAAAGTAGTCTGAAAAATAAAAGAAATAAAGGCCATAAAACTATAAAAAATCAGACTTTCAACACTCTCTCTCAAGTTTGGAATAAATGTTAATCATTCCAAGCTTGGATCTCAATTCTTCAAACTTTATTCTCGCAAGATATTTTGTGAGGATGTCAGCCACTTGAAGGTGGGTTGGAGTATGAATTAAATTCAAGATCCCTTCTTCTACTTTTTCATTGATAAAGTGACGATCTAATTCCACATGTTTAGTCTGATCATGATGAACAGGGATTTTAGCAATACTGATAGCAGCTTGATTATCACAAAACACCATCATAAGTTCGTCTGTAGGAATTCTTAGTTTCTTAAGAAGTCTTCTCAACCACATTCCTTCACAAATACCTTGAGTTAAAGCTCGAAATTCTGCTTCAGCACTACTTCATGCAACAACAGACTGTTTCTTACTGCGCCAAATGACAAGATTTCCCCAAACATAAGTACAATAGCCCGTTGTCGACCTTCTATCAATAACCGAACTTGCCCAGTGTGTCTTTATCTACTCTTTCAAATCTCTCAAATAAAGAAGGTGCAATTATGTTGTGGCACTTTAGATTAGGACATCCCAATTTCCAGTATTTGAGAAAGTTGTTTCCTGCTTTATTCAAAAACATTAATCCCATACTTTTGCAATGTGAAATCTGTCAGTTTTTAAAACATGTGAGAACAAGTATCCCATCCAAGGTTATAAATCATATCATCCTTTTGTAATGATTTACAATGATATATGGGGACCTTCTAAGGTAAAACTATATCCAGTATTGAAATTCTTCAAAATATTCATGTTTTACTAGAAATCCCATAATGGAGGATGGCCATTGAAGAAGAGATTCAGGCCTTAGAAAAAAATGGTACCTGGGAACTAGCTGACTTGCCAAGAGGAAAACGACCAGTAGGCTGTAAGTGGATATTCCACATTAAAAATAAGCCAAATGGGAGCATAGACCGCTACAAAGCAAGGCTGTTTGCTAAATGATTCAGTCAAATATATGGTATTGACTATCAAGAAACATTTTCCCCTGTTGCAAAACTCAATACTGTTCGCGTTCTCTTATCCTTAGCAGCAAATCAAGACTGGCCTCTCTATCAGTATGATGTCAAGAATGCATTCCTCAATGGTGATCTAGAAGACGAAGTACACACACATGGAAATTCCACTTGGTTTTGAGACTGAAGCTAATGCCAATGAAGTTTGCAAACTGCGGAAGTCTCTATATGGACTAAAGCAGTCCCCTCGGGCATAGTTTGATAGATTCACCAAGGTGGTGAAGAAGCAAGGGTATACTCAGGGTCAATCAGATCACACTATGTTTACAAAGTTCTCAATGAATGGAAGAATTGTTGTTCTCATCGTATATGTTGATGATATCATTATAATTGGAGACTTTGCAGAAGAAATGGTCAGGTTGAAGGATATTCTTGCCAAGGAATTTGAAATCAAAGACTTGGGAAATTTGAGGTACTTCCTAGGTATGGAGATAGCTCGTTCCAAGAAAGAAATTGTAGTGTCACAACACAAGTATGTCCTAGATTTACTTAAAGAAACCGGTATGTTGGGATGCAAACTTGCAGATACTCCAATGGACTCGAACTACAAATTTGGTTTCAAGGAAGACAGTTCTCTAGTTGACACAAGAAGATATCAACGTCTGGTTTGTAAACTCATCTACCTCTCCCGTTGGGCTTTCAGTAAGTATGGTGAGTCAGTTTATGAACAAGCCTAATGAAGATTATCTTAAAGCTATCTGCAAAATTCTTCGGTACTTAAAAATAACTCCTGGGAAGGGTATATTTTTCATAAAAGGAACAAATAAGAAAGTGGAGATTTTTGCAGATGCAGTATTGAAATTGATGTTGAAATTGCTATGGATTTTGGGTTTCTATTAACATAAAATACGCATTCCCTCTCTGTGAAATTACATGAGAATCAAGGGTTGAAGATGATGACTCGATGCGGGTCGAAAACTCTCGACTGTAATTGAGAAGAATACTGGAAAAGTGTTCTGTTTAGGTATTCAACTGCAATCGAAAGTGTTCGACCCCCGTTGAAATCTATACTGAGAAGTCCATATTTATATTTGTGTTCTCGAATACAGTCGAACAAAAACGACCCCAGTCGAAAACGAAGTCGAAAAATTTCGACTAAGGGTCGAAATAAATCTAAAAGTTGTAAAAGCTACTTTAAAGTATATTAAATCATTCTAATATTTTCAGGTATGTCTTCACTGGTTCGAATTGTTGTTTCTTTTGATGGAGATTAGAAAAAAACAGATCAAGATAATTGGAGGTTCACTGGTCTTAAGGCTAAAGGACTAATTGTGCAGAAAGAAATTACTTATGATGAACTGGTCAAAAAAGTTAGTGAGTTGCTTCAAGTTGATTGTGGTAGTTATAAAATGGAGATGAAATTCATTGTTCCTGGGATGGTTTCTATGCCTATTGCACCTATTGAGATACAAAACGATGATGATGTTAGATTTTTTATATCAGAGAATTTAAGCAATGTAGACAACCAAACACCGCTTTGTGTCACTCTGGTTAGAATAAGCCCAATTAGATTATTTGCTCCAGTTGAGGTTGGATTAAGTCACAAAGAAGATGTCGTGTCTAATATACAGGTTGATGAAAGGAATGAAGAGTCATGTGCTACATTATGTTCCGATGCTTATTTTGAAGAAAATGTCGTTTCAAAAGATGGTGACACTTCGATTACTGATGATTATTACTTTGTTGGTATTGAGTTTTCTAAGGAATATGATCAACATGTCATACCTGCAATAAATCACGGAGTTAATACACAGAGAGAACAAGCTCAACAACAACCCATTGATGATAGTACTGTTCGCAATGAAACAACTGATTCTACTTTGGTGGGAAGTACAAATTATGAAGTAACAAATGGCTCAATCAATAACAATGAGGATTTGGAAGTTGATCAGATTTATCAGAACAAGAAAGAAGTTAAGTCAAAGTTGCATTTGCTTGCATTAAGAAAGAATTTCGAGTTCAAGGTCAGAAAATCCACTAAAAAGGTACTTTATGTGGCATGTGTTGATAATAATTGTACGTGCAACAAAAATGAAAGACTCTAACCTCTTTCAAATTCGAAAGTATTCCAGTGAGCATAACTGTTCTTTGGATATTCGTTATGGTGACCATAGACAAGCTAGTAGTTGGATTATTGGTGCACACATAAAACTAAAGTATGAAGATGGCAACACAACATATAGACCACATGATATAATTGGAGACATTCTTATTGCAATGGGAACATCAAGATCAGTGTAGTCAGTTGCAGTGGTGTTATTGAAATCATTGTAAGAGTCGTTACCTGTACTTGAAATTGGATGAGACTCATGGTTTACCTCAAGAAGAATTGGAGTCTTTGTCTCCTCTTGGGGTCTTTTCCTCCTTGTATAAACACGTAACTCATTGCTGTGTGCATTGTTAGTATGTTCCATATGGCCGAAAAACTTTGAATCTGGTAAAGTGATTGGAGTGGTATTTGTCAGTGAACTGGTTGTGGTGACATCGGCTCTGGGGTTCTCAGGTGAATGAGTGGTAGTGATTTCAAAAGAAAGTTAAGGGGTTTCGAGCCAAATATTGCACTCTTCTTATGAGTTCTCCCCCTGGATGGGATGTTTCAGATAGTAGGGTTGGTTTTCAAAGAATGTTACATCTATAGAGGTATAGTATTTTCTAGTATTGGGTGAGTAACAATTGTAACCCTTTTTGGTTGATGAGTAGCCTAGAAAAACACATTTGATGGCTCTAGGGTCTAGTTTGCTTTGGTTTTGAGAATGATTATGAATAAAGACTATACTACCAAAAACTTTTAGTGGTAATGATGAGATGGTCTGTGTAGTAGGATAACTCTGAAGAAGAGTGTGACATGGAGTGTGGAAATTTAGCACTCTAGACGGCATTCTATTCATGAGATATGTGGCTATAAGAATTGCCTCCCCCCAGAAGTGATTAGGAACATGTGTAGTAATATAATAGATCAGGCTACCTCAAGTAAGTGTCTAATTTTCCAGTCGGCTACCCTATTTTGTTGTGGGGGTGTCGATACAAGAGCTTTGGTGTATTATCCCATTAGTTGTGAAATATTCTCCAAGAATAGAATTGAAATAGTCTTTGGCATTATCAGATCTCAAGACTTTTATTTTGGTTTGGAATTGATTTTGAATCATGGTGTGGAAGTCTTTAAATCTGGTACTAGCTTCAGATTTTTCTTTCATTAGATATACCCACGTCAATCTAGTATGATCATCAATGAAGGTTAAGAACCACCTAGTACCATGAGCTTGTTCCTTAGGATTACTAGGACCCCTGAGAAGATAGAGCCCGCACATTCCTTAGCATTGCCAATGATCCTTTCTGATTCCAAGTCCTGAAAATTACAATTAGTCGAGGAGAAATGAGCAGTGCACCTTAAATCCTTGGTAAGCTTACTAATGGACACACTGAACCATTAGCAATTCGCACTATATAATTTTCAGAACAAGGATTGAAAGTGTGAAATAGAGCAGAATTACCTGTCATGCGATCGGATGCACCAGAATCTAATATTCATGGGCTGTATTTCTCCATATGTGAACTCAAAGCGATGGAAATTACCTTGTTGTGCCATGACACCAGTGCTTATTGTCTCGGGTGCATACTTTTGTTGGCTGATTAGTTTTTTTAGTAGCTTCAGCTCCTCTTTATTGAATGGTAAGTTCTCAGGTCCATTTTCTTCTCCGGTGGCCACAAGGCCACGACTCAGGTGCATATTGACTGCTTTGATTTCCACTCCTCGATTTCCAATCGGCGGACTTTCTATGTAATTTCCAGCATGCTTTGTATGTCTAAGTCTCCTGCAGTGTTCACACCATGGTCTTCCACCTTTGCGTTGTTGTTGATTCTCTCTAGGAAAGTTGGAATTGCGGGAAACTAATGCTGATAATTCAATTTGGTTTACACTTGGACCAGATCCAAGCATAGGCCTCCGACTTTCTTCATACCGTACTTGTGAGAACTTCTCGAATATTTGGAAGAGGTTTAGTTGCAAGGATCCTGCTTCTAACCTCATCAAGATTCTTATCAAGACGAAGAAGAAATTTGTAGATCTATTTCTTCTCCACAATCTTTTTGTATGTTGTTGCATCAGTGGGACAGCTCCATTCATGCTTCTCAAAGGTGTCAAGTTGTGGCCAGTACCTTGTGAGGAGCGTGTAATATTGTATTACAGGTCTATCTTCCTGGCAAAGATCATGGAGAATGCCTTCTACACCAAAGGATTCAGCCGTGTTCTCTGGATCAGAATATGTTTCTTTAGCTGTTAGCCATATTTCTTGAGCGGTATCACATAGCATGAAATCTTCTCCTATGTCGTTGGTCATTAAACTAATTAACCAAGACTTTACCATCCTATTTTCAGCCTTCCAAGTCTTGAATTTTGGATCTCCTTCATTGGGTTTTGTGGCAATCCCAATGAGATAGTCATCCTTGCCTTTGCCTTCCACAAACATCAATACAGAATTTGACCATTGGAGATAATTCTATCCATTTAGTTTGTATCCGGTAATAAGGGCAGAAATGGTGGTCTCGACTACACCATTGTTGCTGGAAACAAGTGTCTCCCAGCTAGTGACTTCCGAGTCAGAAGTGGCTGGAGTAGCCATTGAAAAAGGGAGGGATATAGAGACAATTTTAGGCTCTGATACCATAAAGAATGATAGGTAGAAATAAAGTGAACATAGAGGAAAATGATAGGATTCAGCAGGACGTTTCTAGAGGAACGACTAGTTAGTTAGGCTAAGAGGCTGCAGGCAATTCTGTTAGAGGAGAATAGGCCAGGTCAGCTATTAGTTAGCCTAGGGTATTGATTCTGTTGTAGAGAATGGGGCTGTGGGAGATTATAAAGGGAAGAGGGAGAGAGAGATAAGGGAAATTTTTACGAGTTTATTGTGAGCGTTTGCTCTGGGGAGAGAACCAGGCTCTTGAATTCCTGGGTATCCTTTACTGTAAACTGAGCTTTAAGCTCTATTTCTAATACAAATACTTCCATATATGTACTAAGCTCTATCAATTTGGTATCAGAGCAGACCTCCACCATGGCAGCCAATACTCGTAGGAAGTCGGAGGTTCGACTCGACCCGGGGGAGGATCCGCTTCAGGCCGAGCGTACCAATTGGTGGCAAGAATTTTCGTCCATCCAGACCGAAGTCAAAAAAATTGCTACACTCGAACAAAAAATGGCGCTGCTCTTGGATCGCTTCAACCAGTGCTTTCCACCGACACCTACAGGGTCCACTGCACCCCCACCAGCTGCAGCGGTGCGTGTTTCTTCTTCCCCGACGCCGATGTCCTCCGTAGACACGGGATCGGCGAGTGGCTACTCCGGGTGGTCTTTGGACCATCGCGCACGGAAACTCCATTTTCCGTGTTTTGACGGTGAGGATCCCGACGGTTGGCTTCTTCGTGTCACTAGGCATTTCGATCTCAACCACATGACTGAAGGGAAGCGGCTATCGGCGGTCGCTCTCTGTTTGGAGGGTCCTGCGCTAGTTTGGTACCAGTGGGAGCAGCGTCGGCGGCCATTCCGAAGCTGGAACAATTTCCAGAGCGTGCTCCTTAACCGATTTCGAACTACCACCGCTGTCACAGCCTGTCAATCGCTACTCGCGATCCGACAGGTCTCGCACAACGACGATGGGTATTCATGTGATGGGGCTCGCTTTTCACAGCTGGGCTCGCGCGAAGAAGAACGAGTAAATCCCGAGGATTTGAACCGGGGCACGCACGACGAGGAGTGCTTGGGTTCATGGTGTTCGCATCTGGGTTCCACTGGGACGTTGGGCACGGACGAGGGCGCGGCGGGTTCGCACGACGGTTTGGGCTGGCTGGAGCTACGCAACGAACGCGCGGACCTGGGCTCATTTTCGGGATGCAATAGGAGCGCGGGTTCGCTCCTGCTAGCGCCACATGCTGGGGTCGGTTTGCATCTGTTGGCGCCGGGTTGTTCTCAAAGCAAGAGCCGAGAGTTCGCGCGAACGGGCATCGGCCAACACCAAGGCTTGTGTAAAACGGGATTCGCATATGGAGGCGGTGGCCGAGTTTCTGGGTTCGCACACGAGGAATCTCATCGAGACTTTCGGTGGGGCATAGGAGCTTCTTCGTTGTCTGGCCGTCTTGCTCAACACACGCAGAGTACGGATCGTGAGGGTTCGTGTTTTGGGTCTGAGTGGGCTACTAAGTATAAGCGTGGAAATTGTGGAGATGAGTTTGGGCAAAGTATTGGCATGTTAGGCCCAAATCTAGGTACAAGCCCAATATCTGTTTTCAGTCCTAGGCCTATTAATGGCCTTGTTTCTTCCTACAGCCGTAAATCCACCGGCCATCTCCCTTCCATTCACGATACTGGGACGCCTAAGGCTACGACAGGGGAACAAAAATCTCGTTCACCCTTGAAGTGCATCACGGCTTCAGAGACGCAATTCACGGATGGATTTGGGCAATGGTTTCGACTTGCAGAAGGTCAGATAACGCTTGGTTGTTTGCGAGGCAGTGGTCGAACATTTGCACGAACAAGAATTGGACAAGCACGAGGCCTTGGGAGCGAATTTTCACAATCGGGAAGCTCAAATGTCAGAAGTCAGTCCTCGGCTGCAGCGGTGTTTTTCGAAAAATTAATAGAGAGGTTGGAGTTGGAGTTTCGTGCGGAGCTCCTCTCTAGGGCTACGCCGTCTTGCAATAAGGCGTTATCGGGTTTTGTTTGTAATCGGAAGATACCGGAGAAGAACGGTGCCTCATGGCGCGCTTGGGTTTCACGAACAATTTCTTTCGCCTTCGATCTGAAGCCTTTGAGTGGTGATTGTGAAAGATATAAGCCTTGGATTCCTTATGAAATATTGGTCCCTCTTATGGCTTTTGAGAACGTGGTTCTCAAGCAAATCAGGACAGATGCACCCTTTCGTGTGTTTTTGGGTGAAGATCTGACCTTGTCTAAATTCCATGGTGCAAAAGAAATTTCAGGTGCGATTACTAGTTACATGGAGTTTGGGCAGTTTAATTTAGCAGAGAGATTATTTCTTGTTATGCTCATGCACAAAGTAGCGTCCTCGACTGGTCTGATTACAAGCTGCTCCAACAATTATCACACAGAGGAATGGGTACCGCTTTTTCATCAAATGATTAGATCTGGAGTTGAACTAATTCCGTCGATTTTGAGCAGTATTCTTCCTGAGATTCCTAGCCAAGACTTCATCTATTGGTATTCAATGATTTCTGGCTATGCTAAGTTGACTGCAAGTTGTGAAGTTCCAAATCTGTTCAATGAAATCATCAGCCAGGGAACAAAGCCAGATTGGTTCAATTGTGGGGAAGCATTATCCACTGGCAACAATTCAAGGTTAGTTACTTTTGTGGAGCAGTATAGTGATGTAATGCTAGGAGCTCTTAAACTAGCTGCTTGTGGTTTCTGTTGTGCCTTGGATCATGATAAGTGGGTGCTTAATTATCCAAATAGGGGTGGCTTAGCATGTGATATGGTGATTGGCACCACTATGGTTAACATGTATAATAAATGTAGACGTGTAGACCAAGCATATAAGATGTTCGAGGAAATGCCAAAGTATGGAACTCTGACATATATAGCGCTGAATTCATTATTAAATATCCTAGAACTCAGGAATGAGGCTACTGAGTTGTCTGACAAGATGGAGATTTTTGAAGTAAAGTTGATCCATGTGACGTTTCTGGGTTTACTGTCAGCTTGTTCTCAAGCAGTGTGGGTTGACATTGGTCCTTGGCACCTCATTGAGATCAACTCCAATCGTTCAAGTGAGCCAATGGTTCAGCATCATACTAATCTGATTGTTATACTTTGTGGAGCTGAGATGTCTACCATGGCAAAAAGAGTTATCGACCTATTCCTTCGTCATAGTAGCGTTTGGGCGGCAACGCTAAAACAAATTTGGGGCATGTATTTGTGGACCAGTGCTATACCTCCTCTACGAGCAATAGATGATGCCATTCGTCCTTATCATCCGGTTAGCAAAGGATGGCCACCACCGGAGTTCCACCTTGAGGACAAGGTGTTTCTTGGGGCCCGGGGTATTGATAGGATTCAGCAGGACGTTTCTAGAGGAACGACGAGTTAGTTAGGCTAAGAGGCTGCAGGGAATTCTGTTAGAGGAGAATAGGCCAGGTCAGCTATTAGTTAGCCTAGGGTATTGATTCTGTTGTAGAGAATGGTGCTGTGGGAGATTATAAAGGGAAGAGGGAGAGAGAGATAAGGGAAATTTTTACGGGTTTATTGTGAGCGTTTGCTCTGGGGAGAGAACCAGGCTCTCGAATTCCTGGGTATCCTTTACTGTAAACTGAGCTTTAAGCTCTATTTCTAATACAAATACTTCCATATATGTACTAAGCTCTATCAGAAAACTCTGTATTTTTTGTCATACAAAAACAAGTTACAGCCATAGGACTTATATAGGCATTTCTACGCAACAAGCAGCTCAACCAATCACATAAAACATTGAACAACTGTTCCCATAAAATCCGCCAGCAAACTATCCTAAAACATAGAGCAAAAAGTTCCATAAAGTAAGACAACAATCTGCCTAAAACAAGGAGCAAACAGTCCCATAAAATCAGGAAAAAATAGTCTGAAAAATAAAAGAAATAAAGGCCATAAAACTGTAAAAAATCAGACTTTCAACAGGCATAGCTTTCAAAGATCTTTTAGTATCCAAAAGTTTTTTTTAGGAGTATTCGGATGAATTTTCAGAAGACTTTTATTTAAGAGATCCTTTTAAAAAAGTACAGACGCACCATCTTTTTTAAGAAAATATTCTAAAACTTTTACTTCAAAAAGTAAAAGTCCTAAACCATAGACCCTAACCCTAAAACCCTAATCTCGTAAACCCAGAACCCGTAAGCGCCATCCCAAACGGGTAAGTTTATTGAGACCATATGGTAAACCATGCACAATTGAGCAAAACAAACTATCCTAGAAACGAATTAAGTAGCATACAAGTGAAAGATAAAGTATGAGTGTTGTTTTGGAGTATGTTCCTGAATTTGATTAGAACAAATTTTAAGTCTTGATCACATTAGATTAGGTATGAATATGATTAAAGCTGAGAACAAAGCAAAAACAAAGGAAAAATAAGCAGAGCAGTGTTATTTTACGGGTTGCAGACCCTAATTGAACTAGGGTATTCTTACCCTATGCCCTAAAGCCTTTTAGGGGTACTACGATGTGAGTTTCATGCACTAAATTAAGGAGAGCCAGCTACTGTTATATGCAGAGACTTCCTAGCTAAATAGCATATTGATTTCCTAATCACTAACCCCTAAACCAGGTGGTTTCTGGTTTACCTTTGCTGGTTTTGAGTGAAACCGCTGAAGTAGCAGCTTCTATGTTGCTCCCTAAGGTAGTTCGCCAAACTCTAAACTAGCTCTTGGCATTTCCATGTTACTTAATCATTGTTTTTCACTAAAATTATGACTGGAATTAGATCCTAGGAGACAAGGAAATGTTGTTTCTGCCACTTGGCAGCCTTGTCTCCCACTAACTTTTTGGCCTCTAAGTTTTAACTCCCTACAAATAGGGGCAGATTTCTCACTTTCAAAGGGACATACACACTCTCTTACATAACCTCTCTCACTTTCTAGCTAATACTCTCTCTCTCTCTCTTTTTTTTTTCTTTTTCTGCTGCTCACGTTTTCAATCATAACAGTGGCTGGAACTCTTATTTTTCTTCCATTTTTACCCACTCGATAAGCCTAAAACTCCTCTTTTGCATTTATACATCACTCAAGGCTATTTTCCTAGCCTAAAGTCATTATCCTAATATCATTCATATATGAGGTCACTTTTCTTCATTGTTGCATGTATAACCAGCTGCTATTTCTATATAAATGATGGCTGGCGGTTGTTTTCATCATATAAATTTCTATATAAATTATGGCTGACGGTTGTTTTCATCATATATTATAAGCTAAAATCATATTTTTCATGCATGTCACACACTGGTTGCATACATAAGTGCCTGGTCATTCATCACCACTTCATTGCACATCAAAGAACATGAAATCATGCCTTTAGTTGATCACTAAAGCCCGTATTCCATGCTTTTATATGACTATACTAACTTATAAGCATGATCAAGGTTTGGTCAGCTTATAAATAGCTACATTTCAATATCAAACCACTATTTATCTCATATTTTCATACAAATACATCCATTATTATCTCATTCAAAGAGCTTGAGCCATTCAAGGCTCCAATCCTCATGTTCTCGGTAGTTTTTCACACTTAAGGCAGCATCTATTATTCCTTAGTATTTTATCCTTTAGTATTTTATTTTCAGCTCTTTATTTTTCAGTACAAACTTATTCCCATTAACTGATCCCTTCTATATTTCAGCTCTTTATTTTTAGTATTTACATTTCAGCACTTTAATTCCTGCAATTTACATTTTAGCAACTATACTTTCAATTAAATTCCAGCCTTTTTATTTTCTGCTATTTAGTTTTTAGCACCTTTAATTCTACTTATTTAAATTCTAGCACCCTTGGATTCCAGTTAACTGGTTCCTTTTTATTCAGTTTTTTAAGTTTCCAGCTTTTTATTAATGTGTATATATATATATTTATCTAACTTAACTACCTACATTATAAAAACTTATATCTGTTGAAATATTTAAATGTGTTATTATCTAGTTTGAGTTTAAATTCTTATCTTATCTAGAGTTTAGAGATTAGGTGAGATATTCTGATATTTTATAATCTGGTTTGTTTTATTTTTCTGGTCTAGTTTTATGGATTAGGATGAGTTTGAATAAGTCCTACCTGGTCTATAAAACCTTGGTGTACTCGTTCATTAATAATAATAAGAAGCAAATCTGATTTGCCATCATCTATCTCCTATTTCGACTATATGGTATCAGAGAAGGAAGAAATAGTTGAGTAAGATGTATAAAACGGCACTTACCGGAGCAAAAGGGGATAACTCGGGCAAATCGGCAGTTTCCGAATCTAACTCAGAAACTCCGACTACTCCGACAGTCCCCGCAATAGCTACCGCAGCCAATGCTTCTGATTCTTCTTCCGCCCCTCTTCAAATCACGTCCCACAAATTTAACGGCAAGAACTTTCTTCAATGGTCGACCTCGGTACGAATGGTCATTCGTGGGCGTGGAAAGTTGGGGTATATCACCGGTGCTAAACCGAAACCAGCCGAAATAGATTCGGCGTTCTCTACCTGGGATTCCGAAAATTCCATCGTAATGGCTTGGATCATCAATTCTATAAATGAGGATATCAGCAAAAATTTCATGCTTTATCCCACTGCTAAAAGTATGTGGGATGCTATCAATAGGCGCTATTCTGATCTTGATAATTCGACTCAGATGTGCGATTTGAGAGACACAACCCGAACATTAAAACAAGGAGATTTGAGTGTGACTGAGTACTTCAATTCTCTCTCAACATTGTGGCAAGAATTAGACATGTTCAACAATCATCCGTGGAAGTGTCAAGAAGATGCAGCACTTTACCAGTCAATCATTGACAAAGAGCGTATTTACGACTTCGTTTCTGGCCTAAATAAAAATCTGGACGAGGTGCGTGGACGGACGCTTGGTTTAAAACCGATGCCTCACATCGACGATATATTTGCAGAAGTGCGAAGAGAAGAGCAGAGGAAAAAGAAAATGCTTGGAGAATCCAAAGACTCGGTTGTTATTGAAAATTCTGCAATGATGGTGCGTAGCCAAGATGGGGCCCGATCTAACAGAAGATCTGGGCAATTATGGTGTGATCACTGTAACAAGCCACACCACACTCGCGACACATGTTGGAAAATCCATGGCCGGCCTGCCAATTGGAGAGAAAAAATAAACAAGCGAGACAGTAGAAGTGCTCAAGCCAATGTTACTGAAGCTAACATATCAGAGAAGAAAGGCAACAATGAAGGCACTGAAATCCATCAGATTTCCTTAACTAAAGCACAATTAGAACAGTTTTATAAACTGTTGTCGCCATCACAACCATCAGGTAGTGCGGTCCTAGCACGAAAAGGTACTTTTCTATCCATTGGGACTGATTATTCAACCCCTCATGGCCCTGGATAATAGACTCTGGGGCGACCGACCATATGACTAGCCATGGAAATTTATTTTCCTCATATATTCCTAGTCCCGGGCATATAAAGATTAAAATTGCCGATGGTACCTTCTTTGCTGTGGCAGGAATTGGTGTTATCCATATTGCTCCTATTCTCACCCTTAAATCTGTTCTTCATGTTCCTAGATTGGCTTGCAATTTATTATCCATTAGTAAGATAACAAGGGATTTGAATTGCCTTGTACAATTCTCACATGACAAGTGTTTGTTTCAGGATCATATGGGGAAGACGATTGGTAGTGCTAAGGAACATGATGGACTTTATTACTTTGAGAACGATTTGGACGTGTGTGAACAAGCTCTAAATGTTAGTTGTGATTCTTCTTCTATGACAAATAGTTAGAAAATAATGTTATGGCATCGTAGGTTAGGACATCCGAATTTTCCTTATTTACAAAGGTTGTTTCCAGATTTGTTTCGTAATGAAGAACTTAGTTTATTTCAATGTGAAGCATGCCAATTAGCTAAACATCATCGTTCTACGTACAAATCTCAACCTTACAAATCATCCCAACCCTTTGCAATGATTCATAGTGATATTTGGGGTCCTTCTCGTATTAAGAACATAAATGGCTTTAAATGGTTCATTACATTTATTGATGATCATACTCGCATGACTTGGTTGTATTTAATGAAAGAAAAATCTGATGCTGAACAAATTTTTAAAACATTTCATACAATGATTCAAACCCAGTTTCAAGGAAAAATTCAAGTTTTGCATACTGATAATGGGAAAGAATATTTCAATTCAATTCTTGGATCTTATCTTTCGCAACATGGAATCATACATCAAAGTTCATGCATTGACACACCTCAACAAAATGGGATTGCTGAAAGGAAAAATCGACATCTCCTATAAGTTGCCCGGTCAATTATGTTTACCTCCAATGTTCCAAAACAATTTTGGTGTGATGCCATTCTTACTGCTACATACCTCATAAATCGTGTCCCAAGCCGAATTCTTCATTTCAAAACACCCCTCGATACACTAGTGAACTTTTATCCTAGCACTCGAGTCTTTGGTTCCCTTCCTCTCAAAGTATTCGGTTGTATTGTCTTTGTCCATAATCACACACCAAATCGGTCCAAACTTGATCCCAGAGCCTTAAAATGTCTCTTCCTCGGGTACTCTCCAACTCAAAAAGGATACAAATGCTATTTTCCTCAAAAACAAAAATACTTTGTTTCTATAGATGTTACCTTTTTTGAGAATTCTCCTTTTTACACCAAAAATTGTCTTCAAGGGGAGATCTCACCAGAAGATAATTTTTGGGATTTTGAGCATTCTATCCAACCTTCTATCCTAGTTGAGGATAGTCCAATCCAAGCTGCAAGTAATCCAAGCAATCCGATTGAAACCGAAAGTAAGTGTGCATTACTTCCTAGGACTCCTAGAACTTCTAGCCATGTTATGGATAACTCACAACAAGGGGGAGAATCACAACAACAACAACAACAACCTGAGCTTCGTGTTTATTCACGCCGAGATCGCTCTCAAAGAGTGGAGAAAATTGTTATTCCTGAGCACAGTCATGAATCGGAACCTGAGTCCGAAACAGGTATGCATCCTATTACTACTATACCGAGTAATGATGATCTTAATCTCCCTATTGCTCTTAGGAAAGGTGTTCGATCTTGCACACAACATCCTATTTCTCATTATGTCTCATATGACCATTTGTCTCTTGCTGCCCGCACATTTATTGCTAACCTTTCAGAGGCTGAGATTCCTTGCGGTATTGATGAAGCCCTACAAAAACCAGCATGGAAGCAAGCTGTTTTGGAAGAAATGAGAGCCCTAGAGAAGAATGGCACCTGGGAGATTGTACAGAAGCCTAAAGAAAAAAAACATGGTAGGTTGTAAGTGGGTTTTTACGATGAAGTACAACTCAGATGGTACAGTGGAAAGGTACAAAGCCAGATTGGTAGCAAAAGGGTTTACACAGACTTATGGGATTGATTACCATGAGACGTTTGCACCAGTAGCGAAGTTGAAAACCATCCGAATTCTTCTATCCTTGGCCGCTAACCTTGATTGGAAATTGCATCAGTTGGATGTGAAGAACGCATTCCTAAATGGGGATTTGGAAGAAGAAGTATACATGGAGTTGCCACCAGGGTTCGACCGAGGGAAAAATCTTGGAAGAGTGTGCAAATTGAAAAAGTCATTATATGGGTTGAAGCAATCACCCCGAGCATGGTTTGGTAGGTTTTCAAAAGCAGTTCGGCAACTGGGATACAAACAAGCGCAAACTGATCATACATTGTTTCTGAAGCATTCAGGTAGTAAGATAACAGTTCTTATAGTATATGTTGATGATATAATCTTGACAGGCGATGATGAGGATGAGATAGCTAGATTAAAGGAGAGTCTTGCTAAGGAATTTGAGATCAAAAACTTAGGGCAGTTGAGGTATTTTTTAGGGATGGAAGTTTTGAGAAATAAGACAGGAATTTTTGTTTCACAAAGAAAGTACATTCTTGACTTATTAATGGAGACCGGCTTGTTAGGGTGCCGACCGGTAGAAACACCCATGGACCCTAGTAGTAAACTAGGAGTATGTACTGATGGAGTTCCAGTTGATAGAGGTAGATATCAGCGTCTTGTAGGAAGGCTTATTTATTTATCTCACACTCGACCGGACATTGCTTTTGCTGTGAGCACTGTTAGCCAGTTTATGCATTCACCGTGTGAGATTCATTTGGAGGCTGTATATCGCATTTTGAAGTATTTGAAGGGAACTGCAGGTAGAGGACTGTTTTTCAAGAAAGGTGCTATAAGGAGTTTGGAAGTTTTCACAGATGCAGACTGGGCTGGTTCTATTGATGATAGAAGGTCTACTTCAGGTTATTGTACTTTCGTTTGGGGTAATTTGGTGACTTGGAGAAGTAAGAAACAGTCTGTTCGTGGTAATTTTTGATCTTTGATTATATATGTTTACTTGTATGTTACTCAAAGATTAGAAAAGTATAATATAGCATAATTAAGTATAATATTCTAGGATAGGTTATATATATATGGTAGATAGCTAGAACAATTAGGAAATATATAAACAACTTGGTAACTAAAGGAATTAATACAAATATAGGAACTGAAAATTAAATATAACAGTAGATAAAAAGTAAATTAATATATTAGATAAACTGAATAAAAAACTACCACAAACATAGTGAACGGGGG
>JXTC01000073.1:97894-127379 GCA_002914845.1 Trema orientale | reverse complement strand
AACCTATCCTAGAATATTATACTTAATTATGCTATATTATGCTTTTCTAATCTTTGAGTAACATACAAGTAAACATATATAATCAAAGATCAAAAATTACCACGAACAAAGAGAATACCATATTGTGAATCATACTCCTACCCAGAGTTACAATATATGCTTTTAAACAAATCGTCCATTTCACAGTAGTGATTAGCAATATTTCATAGTCTTGCATATTACCTCACCACTTATTAACAGAGGATTTCTTCCATCATCAATGAGGACTGAATCGACTTCATCTACTATTGCAAAATGAAACGGCTTTGGCCTGTTTATTCACAATATGTTGCTAGTTCCACGCAGAGGCAATATATATGAAACTTTACACAGTGATTAAATTAAATGTACCATCTCATTACAACTTTTCCAATGTTTGCAGCAAGGTTGTCTCGTAGATAATCAAAACCAAGTTCCTGAGGATATTCAGAATGACAGTGACATCAGAAAAGGAAATGTTGAAATAAACCACCAGAATATTATGAGAGATACCTGCAACAAGCACTAAGGCAGAACAGGAAATTAGAAATGACATACTGAATTATTGGTGTACGTTATGTCGCAATTATAATTTGATCTCCTCTCTTCGGCTGTCATCCCCCTCTACATAGCAAGAAAGACAAGATTAAACAAGAAAATTTAAATATTAATTTAATGGCATATAAGCAATCTTACCTTGCATAAAAATTCCGTTGGACTCGTACCAAACGCAAAGCTAACTTGTCCAAAAAATAACCTCACAATAAAGAGTTCCGGAGAGCACACCGCTCAAAAAATAAATAAACAGAAAATTACCTGAATAAGACCCACGGAAAGACCTAAGAAGCGATGAACACGACCCATCCACTCAGCATCTCTCTGAGCTAGATAATCATTTACAGTTACCACTGCAGGGATTGAGTGATAGAATGAGAGCAAGAACCAATTAAGTTTTGATAAATCTTACTGTACAAAATTTTAAAAAAAAAAAAGAAAAAAAAAAAGAAGTTAAAATACGATACATACCATGAACACCTTCACCAGTCAGGGCATTAAGATATGCCGCCAATGTCGAAACCAATGTTTTCCCCTCTCCAGTTTTCATCTCGGCAATGGAACCATCATGAAGCACCGCCCCACCAATAATCTTGAAAACAGATTCACAGCACAAACATCAATATTACTAATGGAATACACAAAACAACAGTCTTCGGGTACACACATTACTTATAAGCCAGCGTGTATCGGGCAGAAACAGACCTGCACATCGAAATGTCGCATTCTGAGCTTTCTCCTCGCAGCTTCACGAACAACAGCAAATGCTTCTGGAAAGACCACAAGATTAAACCATCCAGAATCAAAAGCTTTCACAAACTAAACATTTACAAATCAAAATAGATAGACAGCTTTCAAACCGGCTTGAATATCTGCCAGCGTT
Source organism: Trema orientale (assembly GCA_002914845.1). Classification (NCBI taxonomy): domain Eukaryota; kingdom Viridiplantae; phylum Streptophyta; class Magnoliopsida; order Rosales; family Cannabaceae; genus Trema; species Trema orientale. The sequence goes on along the minus strand of JXTC01000073.1, from coordinate 125,923 downwards.
TGACCCTCTCTTAGCCTCCGCCGAAACTCCACAGTCTTAGCCGTAAGCTACAAACAACATATGCACACACAATCGATTGTTCAAAATGTGAACAACATGAAAGAGACTTGAGAGAGAAACCCCTGATGAGGACCAGGCCTTTAGAACCCACAAACCTCTTCATCAGTGAGAGTCTGAATCTGCGGCTCAAACCCATTAACAGATTTCACAAGGCGGTAATAATCCCGAACAACCCAATAGTTTAAGCTCGTAACATCACTCCAAGTCCTCGTAAGACCACCCAAATTTTCCTGAACCAAATTGGACAGACGAAACGATGACAAACACCACACAAGCATATCATCAAACACGTGGCGAGCAATAAAAGAGAAAGAATGTACCTTCAGAGACGCAACAACGGGAGTGGATACAGATGCCGAAGGAGAAGTAATTCGAAAACGACGCCGTCTCTGCCGAAACGAAGGAGAAGAAAATGAAGATGGAACGAAGACGGGGTTAGAATAGAGAGTGGGCCTTTGAGGCGGTGGCAGTTTTGCGGTGAGCGACGAAGAGTTTTGAAGCACAGCCATTGTAGCCATCGACCCACCCACTTTCTCGCTTAGGGTTTTGTTGTTTATGTGAGTCTGGCTTGATCGGATCGGTTTCTACTTAGATAGAGTTAGTTATCGCTCTGGGCTTATGGCTCTGCAAAATATAGCCGTTGAGAGTTTGCTCTTATAAATCTGCCTTACTTTAACGCTAAGCAAAAGCCTCAAGCGGCAAACTGTTTCTTTTTCTTAAAAAAAAAAAAAGGTGGTTTAAATAGATAAAAGGCTTTATCAAAAAAATAAATAAATAAATAAAATAACAAGAAGGGCACTGTCGAATAAGGGTGCTCATGACCGGTTTGGACGGTCTAAAATGCTAATCTATAAGCTAATCCGTATGTGCGGTTTGATCGGTCCACTAATCTGTACGGTTCGAATTGGTCCGGCCAAATTACACCTACATTATGCGGCCGGTTTGGACGATTTTCACGATTTGAAAACTCACAAAATTTGAATTAATATAATATCAACTAATCACTCATATCTAAAGTCCAAATATTGAACGTATCGATATATACGAGTAGGTATTTGGTTCAATGATTGTGTAATTTGAAACTAAGTTAGTTATTATTATTATAGTTAATATTTAGTATAGGGATAATTACAAAAAAATATCCTGAAATTTAGGTGTTCTGCAAATTAAACCCTGAAGTTTGGATTCTGCAAAATAATACTCTGAGATTAAGAATTTTTGAAAATTAATACCCTGCACAGATTTTTTAACCAATTTTAAAAACAAAAAAACAATAATATCCTCCATTAAAACTAAATTAATTCATATTATTCATCTTAATTTTGAAGATATTATTGTATTTTATCAGTTAAAAATCAACACAGGGTATTAATTTTCAGAAATTTGTAATCTCATAATATTATTTTGCAGAATCCAAACTTCAGGATTTAAATTATATAACATCCAAACATGAGTGTATTCTTTTGCAGTTATTCCTTTAGTATATTTTTATTATTACATACTAACATTATTGTTTTTATTGCCATTACATTATATAATCATATTATCGTTTTTTTTAATTATCATTAAATATTGTTTCTTTGTTTTTCAGAAAACTTATCATCACTATTATTAATATAGGAAAAAATTAGAGGAATACCATTACAGTGTTAGAAAAGGCCAAAAAAAAAAAAAAAAAAACCACCATTGAGTATTTAATATTATATATAATAAGAAGTTAGTTATATGCCCTGAACATCAACCATCTTCCCTTTCTTCGTCAACTGCAACCTACAAACCCAGACATTAATGAGCACGACAATAGGACCTAAACTCTCAAAAGTGGTGATCTCCATCAGCAATGAACAAATCGGCAATGACCCATTTTCCTTGACTCACCAGACAAATACCCACATATTACCCACCATGACCCTCTTTCCGGAAATGACGAAAACGATAAAAAGTCATTTTCTATTTTTTCCCTTTATGGAGGGTCCTTTTTTAAAAGAGATTTTGAACTTGTTTCTGAAAATAGTCTACCAATCACAAATTCTCATTTTTTAAGTTTTTGAAATCATAAAAATGGATCCAAATCACGAACCAATCAGGTCCTAAGCTAACCAGTCCATTTAACATAATGTAACATATATGATTATATGCACTATCATCTAACCTGAGGATAAAGACTAAGAAGCTAAGCTAACCTGAGAATGGGTCTCGCCATAGGGGAGCGGAGCTAGAGGGCATCGACCAGGTCGGTGCTGGAGTGGACGACGTAGGGGAGCGGAGCTGGCGAGTGGTGACTTCAAGCAGGTTGGTGGAAAGCCGGAGCTAAACAACGTAGAGCAGTCTGGTGGCAAGCCGGAGCTGGACGGCGTCGAGCAAGCTGGTGCTGGAGTGTACGACGTCGACGGGAGCTGGGCGAGAGTGAACGAGATAGAGACGACAGCGGAACGGGAGGCGGGATTGAACGAGAGAGAGAGAGAGAGAAACTGCAAGACTGCGAGAGTGACAGCGAGAGTGAGTGACAGGAAGAGTGAAAGAGAGAAACAGATGAGGTCTGAGAGAGTGAGTGAGTAATTAGGAAATGGCTGAGGTTGAGGTCTGAGAGTGAAAGAGAGAAACGGCTGGCTATTGTCGAAGAAGACAATAGGTGGTCTGAGAGTTAGTAATTAAGAAATGATAAATAAAACCCTAACCATCAATGGCTAGGTGGATAACTAACGTTGGACTCAATGGGCTTAGAGGTTAGAATAGTTATGTGTCATATCTGGACTCAATTTTTAAACCAGATCTATATATATATATACTAGTCGTATACAGCGCCTTGCGCGAGTTGTATTAATATTGCATAAATTAAGCTAGTTAAGTTCAATGTATTACAATATTAAAGAATATATTTGTCTTTACATTTATTTTGATGAGATAAATGTTACATAACTTTTCGTTCGATGAACTAAATTTAATATAAGGTATAATTAGTATTAAATTAAATATAATATTATATAAAACATTTAGTAATGTATTTATTTTTATATTTATTTTGATGAAAGGAATGTATCACAACTATAAATAAATTTAATATAAGGTATCATTAATATTTAAATTAAATATAATATTATATAAATGATATAGTTAGGTTCAATGTATTTCAACATTAAAAAATATATTCATCTTTATATTTATTTTGATAAAACGAATATAATACACTTTTTTGACGTTCGATGAACTAAATTTAATATAAGGAATCATTAATATTGAATTAAATATAATACTATATAAAATATTAAATTATGTATTTATCTCTCTCTATATTTATTTTGATGAGACGAATGTAGCACAATTATTTGTTTGATTCGATGAACTAAATTTATTATAAGGTATCATTAATTTTAAATTAAATACAATATTATATATTACATATATATATTACAACCAATCATAATAAAGAAAAATAATGATAGGACCAATCATATTATGAAAAAATTAGGATTTTTCTAAAAATTTTAAAATAGAATGGTGATCAAAGAAGCTATCAGAGTTTTTACAACCAATCATAGCAAAGAAAAATAATGATAGGACCAATCATATCATGAAAAAATTAGGATTTTTCTAAAAATTTTAAAATAGAATGGTGATCAAAGAAGCTATCAGAGTTTTTAGCTTCAGGCTTAATATATATATATAGATATATAAGTTCTATGGATGAGTAGTTTGACAAAGTTGAAAATGACTTGCAATATCAAATCATTTTTACTAATGATTTTTTAAGGAAAATAATTTAGAACGGTTTTTAATGCAATTTTTTTAATCCAAATTATTAGTATTTAATATTTTGATATACATGGGTTTTTTTTTTTTTGAAATGTTTTAATAATATTTTTTGAAATACACAGTTTGGTCTTTTTTATTATTTTTTTAGGAATATGCATATTTTCATTTTTTATCTAATAAACGGTTAGTTAGTTTTTGTTTTTGGGATCAGATACACATTAATTATGATAAAAAAACTCACGTTAGTTTATTAAAAAAATTGAAAAATATGCAAAAAAATAATATTTTAATCAATAATAATCAAATTATTAATCAAAAAATAGTTGATTGTTTTATTAAAAAGTAATTTTTTGTAAAACACGTAAAATGAAAGGAAAAAAAAAGAGAAAGAAGGTGAAACTCNAAAAATATGCAAAAAATAATATTTTAATCAATAATAATCAAATCATTAATCAAAAAATAGTTGATTGTTTTATTAAAAAGTAATTTTTTGTAAAATACGTAAAATGAAAGGGAAAAAAAAGAGAAAGAAGGTGAGTGATGACTAATAACACATTTGATAGTTAATAAAAAAATAACAAAATAATATTTTAATCAATAATTATCAAATCATTATCAAACATAGAATGAGAATAAAAATTAAAAAAATAATAATAGAAAGATGATTGAAAAAAAAATGTCCAGCTCACAAGTCATAAACAGGTTGCTAATATTTTTAATCATAAATAACTTTCTATATATATATACATATTAATTAGTTTTTTTTTTAAATTACTAATATTATTATAACCATTAGATTAAAATCTAATGGCTCAAATTAGAATACCCATCCATGCAGCAAAAATAAAAAAACTTCATTGAAATGTTACCCATATATATAATATACATAATTTTTTTAAAAAAAAACTATGTAAGTTACTGGCCGGTTCAGTTTGAAATGGACTAATTTTTTTTAAAACTGAGAACCGAACTGGCCAGATCGGTTTTTATATATTCTAATCCATAACCGCCTATTTAAGAAACGAAATTGTATGGTTCGATGCGGTTTGTATTGGATTGGACGGTTTCTGCGATTTGGCGGTTATTTTGAACACCCCTATTGTCGAATAAAGTTAGTCAACTTGTGATCAAGTAAAACGATATGCCGGTTTCTTTATCAGACATGATCATTATCAAACGAACAAAAAAAAACTGATATTTCTGTAATGTCTAAACGAATAAATAAATGGAAAAATATGTTTGGATAGCAATCTTATAATAGGATTTCCTCTTAAAAAAAATCTTACATACAAGGTTAGGATGTCATTTTGGATTTTAAGGTGTATTATGTATTTTGGACAAATAGTGGGGGCAAAAATTAAATGTGCTTGATTTTTTTTTCCCTGACAATTGGTGTGTGGAATTTAAATTTAATACCTCAATAATAGATTTACATGTGGTTATCATCAGACTGCCTACGACCACAAATGTACTTGAATTATAAAAGGACTTAACTTAAAATTTGATGGGGCATACTTAAAATTTGAGTGAGCATACTTGAAATTTTATAATTTCAGAAAGGATAAAGACTAAATTTAGAGGAAGTAAAGACTAATTTTGAAAAAAATTTACATACTACTTACGAGAAAAGTAAAAGGGGAAATTGAGCTTTTTATAGCATTTTTAGAAAAGAAAAATTGATAAATATGGTGGCTTGTGTTTTTTATAGATCGGTATGGTTTTTATTAGAAAAATACTATTTAAAAAAAATTAGAAAAATATCATTTTTAAAATAGTAACTAGTAATCGTTAACCACTTTCCAGAAATTGGTAATTAGTAACCAAAGATATTTATAACTGGTATATAACTGATAATCAGTAATCATTTTTCAGAAATCAGTAACCAGTAACTATTTTAAAAATTATATTGTTCTAAAAACTCTTTAAAAAGTGATATTTTTCTAATAAAAACTGTACAAAAATTGATGGAAAAAAAAAAAGAACCTGACTTCCATATTTTTCTAATTCTTTTTTTATTTTTATAGGTAAAAATGTTTAAAACTCAAGCAATAGAAAGGCCCAATGAATTGGGATCTCCCTATTGGGCCAAATCATTTCGGGCAAACGGATCATTTATGATGAAGAGGTTGGATTTTAAGTAAATGATTTAGAGTTCTTGCAGAGTCGGTCAGGCACTACCAGATAATCTTATACAGGAGATAGATCTCCCAAAGAGTAGGAGACAGATATCCCAAAGAGCAAGGCTTTGATCTGGGCCACTCCATCCTTGATTTTGGAGGCCAAACATTAATCATCACTCATGACTGACACATAGTATTTTCAAAGTTTACAAATAATTTTACGACAACATACTAAACATTTTTTTAGTTGGGACAAGGGATTCGAACTTAGAACTCGAAGACATGTGGTTGCCAACCAGATATTCGTAAAACCACATAAAGCATTTTTTTTTTTTTTTTGTTTACGAGAAAGTAATTTTTTATAGTAATAAATAGTCTTGAAGCATCATATATTCATCAGTTTTATTTCCTCAAATTTATTTGTATAAATAATCGAGGAAAACTAACATTACTTTATCGATTTTTTTGTCAAATTTTGTATTTGATACATAATGAGTAGAAAGAAAAACAGAGATAATTAGAAGAAAGGAATATTAATACAAAATGATGAAAGAGTGAAAACTGTGAATTTGAAAAGAGAACAACCAAACACAATCTAATAAAATACACTCATTTTTTTCGTACATAAGCTAATACCACCATTAACCGTATTTCAAAATACGTTAAATTATACAATACTATTGAATTAAAATTTCAAAATTCATGTTAAATTATATAATAATATTGAATTAAAATAATACGACATGGTGTTTAATACGGTATTACCAAACATTTTAGTTTGAATAATGCTATAGGGCACCAGTGGTGCCCAACACCATAATGATGTGTCAGTCTGTCACTGGCTAATCATAATTATAATTCAGATGGGGTCCAGATGGGACCTAGTTTATTAATTAAATCATCTAGGACATGTTTGGTGCGCCGTATTGTATTGTATTGTGATGTATTAGATTGGATTGTATTGTATTATTCTATTACATTACTATGTTTGGTTTTGTATTTGTATTAAGATATTGTATTAAAAAGTTAATTTTGAAATTACCATTTTTTAAAAAATTTATTTACGAAAAAAATCACTTTTTAGATATATATTTAGAAAAATATCACTTTTAAAAAATTTATTTAGAAAAATACCGCTTTTGAAAAGAATAAAGTGACGTGAGAGAGAAAGTGATAAGAGAGAAATTAAGAACAGAAAAAGAGAGGAGAGTGAGTATTGTATAATATTACATTAAAGTTAAAATTATGTAATACAGTGTAATACAGATATTTTATTCTGTACTAGATAATACTCTCCGTATTGTATTAAATTTTGATGTCGTATTAAATAATACAATACAAAAGCACAACCAAACACAGTATTAGGTTCAATTAATACAATACAGAGTCCTTATACAGTGCACCAAACATGACCCTAATGACAAACAGACATGTCATTGTGGTGTTGGCCACCACTGGTGCCTTATATCATTGCTCTTTTAGCTTTAACTATTAACTAGTTTACCAAGGGTGTCGTTATCAAAGTGAACAGGGCATATATTCCCAATTAAAATTTAAAAGAGAAGGTAGAGAAACATATAACTTGGGCTGAATGCCATGAACATACATTACCTTTTTAAGTATTAATTCAAGTTAGAGTAATTTAAACTAGTATCGTATATTATACAAAATTTAACATTTTACAATTTTACGTTATTGTATTGTTTGAGCAGAAAGTGTAGTGTTGTATTAACAAAATATTTACTCGAGTATAAAACCTCTGATGTAACCGAGCGCCAAGAGCACCATTCTTCAATTTGCTGTGTAACACTCCGGAGTTCCAATAATACCACAATAAAGAACCTCAGAGTTGGTTTATCGTTCCAATAACTAACACAAGATGCACAGTAGGAAATAATCACGAGAAGCAAAGCTCGAGTCATTTTCCGCAATAGTAAACCTGTAGCATTTAAATGAGTTCATCGTTTAGAACCTCTTATAGAAATGAAAAAAAGACTTAACAAAATATCATAGTAGAAACCATATTTCTCTGGCCTCACTTCTTTTCTCCCCCAGCAAGAATGCAAACTTATTTCTCACATCGAATGCCATTATACGATATGGATATACTAGTAGAAACAATTGGGTTTTAACAATTGTGCGATAGATCCAGTAGGTCTGGTGTTGATAACATCATTCATTTTCGCACTAATGCTAGAGAACCAATATCTATCAAGCATTGGAAACGAGAGCCACAGTGTATCTAGTGGACATGTTGCATAAACAAAATTAAAGGCATACCTTAAGAAGCCTATCGGCGTACCCAACAAACAGTTTTCCTTGCCAAAATAGTAAAGCGGTTATGACAGAACTGCAGGGAATAGATCCAATTGGTCTGGGATCTACATGAAATTCATCCCCAGATAATTCCTGCGTATCATTAGCTACTATGAAATTACTTGAATTCTCAATCGTGGTACATAGAAAATCAACTTTAACGTTCCAATAGAAGACTAAAATTTGCACATGTACCTGTATATTGAGAGTTTTATCCCAGCCTCCTGTAAACAGCCATTTTCCCTCCATTCCAGTAGCAAAAATGGCACCTTGATGCAGTTGCATGGATTTCATAAACACCTCATTCCTCCAGACCTGAAAGAGGAAGGCCAAACATAAATGTTCATTTGTTGATGCAATTATACTTCATTAACCACTACGTATCAAATCCAGCTTAAGTGAGGTTCAAAGAATAAGGCACCTTAATGCATCCATTTTCATAAGCTGCAATCAGCATATGCCTGTCAACAGCAAGAGACAAGACGGAGGTCACCGCAGACGTTTCTTCTCCCACAGCAGTCAAAGCAGTGTGATCACTGAGACTCCATAGTCTGATGGTTCCATCCCAGCTACCACTGTAGAGAACCTCGTCACATATTGCAAGAGTAGAAACTACTGATTTATGACCATTCATCGTGCATTCCAGGAGACCATCCTAAATTATGGATTAAATAGAAAGATGACTAGCAGACAATAATCTAACATAACATTTGAGCATATGCGTAGACATAAGCAGAGGAGATTGTGACAAGCCATTACCCGTAATGACCATGCTTTAATTGACTTGTCCCCGCATCCAGTATAAACATATCCACTACTTGAAAGGCACAAGGCATGAATACCACTGTAGCGCCAATCCTTCTGCTCATACCATTTTTTCAGCGGTTCTTGCCCAAGAGGGGTACTGAGACCCCATACAAATATGCCACCTCCACTATCACCACTTATGCACAAGGGTTGCTCTTGATTCACAAAAATTATAGCCATAACTTTATGTTCATGGCCCTCAAATGTATGGACATGAGAGAAGTCCTGCATAAAAGTTGCACCAGAGAAAGTCATTTGAAAAGGTTAATCGAGAAACACTACAACCAAAATATAAGAGGGGAAAAAAGAGTATCATCTCTATCGTGTTAACCTATTCTTCAATGATTACCCTATGACTTCATAGGATTAACATGGTTTATTCTGCCATGTTGGACTTCAATCTTGAATTGAACACTGGAATCAATTGGAGCCAACGGGAAAATTACAGTAGTTGTATTTAAGTCGTGAAGTTATGAAATTAAAGTATTAAATTCCTTCCAGTTTCTGCGACTTGGCATGTTCGATAATTTTAGTTGTGATTCCACTACATATGATGAATATTTGCAGAAAATGAGTGCAAAATTTAGGAACATGTGCTCTTTAAAATGTCTATCCATACGAAGCAAATACTATAGAAAAAGGTATAGAATGACCTAAACATGTTTCATATTATTCGTGCTAGAAGAAAGTAATAAAAAACAGGGCAATTAAGGTGAATACCTGCAAAGACCATACACGGATAGTTTTGTCCAACGAGGAGCTAAAAAGAAACCCGCCTACAAAAGGGAAGATGATATGTGATCAGCAAGCCATGTATTCAACGAATTGGCCCAAGTATTTAAGCACCAAGAAATAAAAGATCATTTGGTTCATAACAATCATTTGGTTCACAGGTTCATAGGTGGCACAAGAAATTATACCTCCGACAGTTATTCCCGTGATACAGTCACGATGTCCCTGCAGATCTTTAAACTTGACCAACCCCTCAAAGAGGCCCTCAAGAAGGTTCTTATCGACTATATCCTCCTTTAATGGACCAAAATCTGCTTCAACAGCTGCTTCTCTTCCCTGTAAGGCGTCTTCTTGCTGTGTTTTCGACAGTTCCTTGGGAAACTGACACAGTTCCCCTAGGATTATGCAACAGCTGGTGCTCACCTGAACTGCCCCATCCAAACTGGCCAAATCAAATTGAGGTTTTGTTATCAGCTCCCTAATGCATTTCCTCAGTTCAGTCAAAAGTGGGCGACCTTCCGGATCATAAACCAAGCATTTCAAGAGAATATCCTTCAGTCCTGCGTATTCTGAACCAAGTTGAGTATCCAACAAAGAACTAACTCTTTCAGTCCAAATGGAATGCAGTGTCAAATAATCAGAACCCTTTTCTTCAATCATATTTGGGAACTCCTCAGTGAATAGTTTCCCAAGAAGAATCCTCAGCAGTAGACAAGCCAATGACCATACATCTGAGCTATATCCAATGGAATATCTGGACTTGTCACGTTCTAGTCCAGTACCCTTATTTTGCAACAATTCAAGCCACAACTCTGGACTCATGAAAGCATTATCTTCTAATAGATCACCAATAGCCACTTCCAATTCTACGTCAGCAATGCTCTTACGAATCTTCCTTCCCGTTACCAAAACCTCATTCATATCTACATAACCATGACCAAGATAATCAAAACTAAAGCACGAGAAACCAACACAACCTGCAATAAACCCCTCTGAGTGCAAACTAACCATAGCTTCAACCATTTCGATGCCAATCAATGCAAAACCAGACACCCCATCTGTACTCAGACCATCCCCATCTTCACCACAAAATCCATTGCTCAAGTCACCCAACTTCTCCAAAAAACTCCCATCCATTCTCTCACTCACCATATACAAAAACCCATCATCCAAGTCTCCCCACAAGCCATAAACTTTACCCATCTTTCTACACTGCCTCACAGAAGCTCTGAGAATCAAACCCAGTTCGTCTCTCAGCTCCTCTCTCATTCCACTCAAGCATTTCAAAACTCGCACAACATAGCTAACCTTCAAGTTCGGATCATCCAAACCCAAACCCATTAAAGAACCAACCCGAACAAGACTCACTCTTTGGTCATTTCCAAAACAAACCCGACAAGGCCACTTAGAAGAAGAATCAATTTTCCCCCAAAACACAGTACAAAACCCTGCTCCTCTTTCTTCATCAACCCTCTTGTCAACCAAAACGGCGTCGTTGGGGAGGACCCAATCGTTCCAGGAAGCGTAAAACTCGTCGGACCAGAACCGAGGCAAGAAATCGAAGAAGCGGTGGTCCTGCTTGGAGGTATTGGAATTAGGATTAGGGTTAGGGTTTTGGGAGAGGCAGAGGGAGAGGAGGTCGATGTTCTTGGGGAGGACAGAGGGGCCTTGAGGAGGGAACTTGACGAGCTGGGTACAAGCGGGGCAGCGAATGGTTTGAGCGTAGCGTTGGGGAAGCTTGAGGAGACAGTCCTGGCAGGCCGAGTGGCCGCAAGCGAGTACCCGAGGAATTGTGGAGTCGCCGTCGTAGTTCTGTAGGCACACTGGGCACTCCGGCAACTCCATCACCAGCACCACGAGGCAGACGAAGTCCACAATGACCGATGACCTGGCATATATGCATCTCCCTCATTTTGTTCTTGATCTTGACTTTTTTTTTTTTTTTATAAATTAGTTTAGTGGTAGTGTGTACTTTTTCAAGGGCTCTTTTTCGAAACAATACTTTTTGGGTGAACGACATTTGTTTACGAAGAAAAACAAAAATATGTGTCGTTTCTTCCTGAGAAGACAGCTAAATCTATACCGTCTAGTGTCTTGTTCTCTTAAACGACAATTAGCTCATTAACAGCTGACCTCTCGTTTCGCTGTAAACGACAAGACATTTTGGATGAGAGTGACTTGTCGTTTTGTAATAATAGGATAGTTATAAACGACAAATGGTGTGTAATTTGACACGAATTTTACTAAATTAATGACGTGTGTTCACATGTGACTATTCGCGTTTAAACCACATTAAGTTTTATACAAAGGACATGTCGTTTATATGCATATATCTTCAATGGGAGAAAGGAGGGAAAGAGGGTAGCTAGGGTAATTTTCCTCTCTTGGCATTATCATACAAGTGAGCAGGCCTTATAAGGGTGGCAATTTAGGTCACGACACGATAACACGACTCGAAAACGACACGAAATTAGCGGATTTGGGTTTGTCTTAAACAGGTACAGGTCAAAACAGGTTAAATCCGATTAAATACGATTAAATAATAGATCATTACCAGGTTAACCTGTTAAACCCGAAATTGACTCGTTTAACACGATTAAATTTTTTGAGACATTGTATTATCTTGTGTATACCAAGACTTAAAACTTCTCTTTTATGTTTTATGTACTAAAACTTGAAAAATTTATTTTGGTTTTAAACTTTAGATTATGTGTTATATTTATTTGATTATGGTTGCTTGGTTATATTGGAAATATAAAATAAGTTAATAGATTATATCAAGTTATATTGAAAATATGAAATAGGTTAACATATTAAAATTAATAGGTTAATACGTTATGTCAAGTTTAACCAAATACAGCATATTTAATATTAACATGTTAAATTGAGTTCAATTAACGAGTTAACAGTATACAGGTTAACAGATCGTGTTACATTGGACACGATCTGAATACGACCTATTTAAATAACGTGTTAAATGTGTCGCTCATAGGTTAACCTGTTTATTTAGCGTGTCGGGTGTGGGTTTACAAATCATGACACGAATAATAAACGTGTCGGGTTTGGGTTTGACAATTGCTCGTTATATATATGCCTCGACACGACACGAATATGACACGACAACATGAATTGCCACCCCTAAGGCCTTACCTCATTAGAGGATAGAGTATGTCACTTTATTCCTACTAAATGTTGCTACCAGTAAAGAGCGAGCGAGCCTTAGCCTATTGGAGGCAGCCAAAGTAATTTCTCTCTCTTGACGTTATCATGCGAGTGAGCGGACCTTGCCTTATTAAAGGATACAATGTGTTACTCTATTCTCACCGAGTCTTGCTACTAGTGAAGAGCAAGTGGGCTTACCCATCGAATGAATGAATGCATCACCCTAATTCTATCGAATATTGCTATTAGTAACGATTGCGTAAGATGACCCTGTGACCATGCTAACCAATCCTCACCAATAGGTCATCTCACGGAGTAGTTTTAAAAAGAAAAATATTTTATTTTTTAGTCTTGTAAGACTTTTAAATTGAAAAATGCAAATATGGAATACATTACTCCAAATTATACTTTATCTCAATTTTGAACAAATTTTATTACAGATAAATCCCATATCAAAAATAAGATAGGAAACCTAATTTTGGGTAGGGACTAAAACGGAGACAAAACTTAGTTTGTGAAATATAATAAGACGTTTAAAAGTTCAAATTTTGGTGTACTATAAAGAAATTCAAAAATTAAGGGCCAAAACAAGACTGAGCTTACATGTATGAGGGCCAAAACTGAAAATAACCGTTAAGATGAATGAATGAATAAATGAATAAAAAATTTTTGGGTTAAATATAATAATGGTCTCTAAATTATACTCATTGTACCACTTTGTCCTTCGAATTTTCAATTTACATAGTAATGACTCATGAATTATACAATTATTATTATAATGACCCCTTTGTCACAAACTGTTAATTTTTAATAGAAAAATAGTAATGGACAAAGCGTATAATTAGGCATTATTTATTTTTATAAGTTAGAATTTCATTTTTAGCCATAATTACTAAACTGTGTGCTTTACACAAGACTCATTTTTGTTAAAAATTTAACAATTTGTGAAAAAAATGATCATTGCTGCAATAATTGTATAAGTTTTGGTAGTAAACTATGTAAATTAAAAATTCAGAATCTTCATTATTGACCATAATTATCAAACCATGTGCTTTGTAATGACTTATTTTTGTTAAATATTTAATAATTTATAACAAAAGGATCATTATTGTAATAATTACATAATTGAAGGACCATTATTATGTAAGTTGAAAATTCAAGATAAAAGTGGTACTACGTATATAATTCATTAAGGTCATGTTTGGTACACTGTATAAGGATTATGTATTGTATTAATTAAATATAATACTGTGTTTAGTTGTGCTTTTGTGTTATATTATTTAATACGACATCAAAATTTAATACAATACAGAGAGTATTATCTAATACAAAATAAAAGGTCTGTATTACACTGTATTATATAATTTTAACTTTAACGTAATATTATACAATACTCACTCTCATCACTTTTTCTATTCTTAATTTCTCTCTCATCACTTTCTCTCTCACATCGCTTTATCCTTTTCAAAAGTGGTATTTTTCTAAACAAATTTTTAAAAGTGATATTTTTTAAAATTTATATCTAAAAAGTGGTTTTTTTATAAATAAATTTTTTAAAAGTGGTAATTTTACAAATGGTATTTTCCTAAATAGTTTTTGAAAATGGTATTTTCCTAAGTAAATTTTTTAAAAAAATATTTTTCAAAATTAACTTTTTAATACAACTTCTTAATACAAATACAAAACCAAACATTCTACTAGAATAATACAATACAATACAATGCAATAAAATACTTCACAATATAATACAATACCGCGCACCAAACATCACCTAAGGATATTAATATCAACTTTTTAACATCAAGTACTATTAGTCAAATAAACTAAAAACGACGGGGTACAGGGTTGACTCTGAGTGCAAACGGCATCGCTCCTCCTCATACTCCATATTACTCCTTAAAAAAATCAGCGCACGCAACCCCATCGCCATAGAATTCCTGGTTCCTGGTTCCTGGTTCGCTCGCAGATAGAGGGAAAGGGGATCTAAGGCCGCGGCTCTTTTGCTGTTCTCAAAATCCGTGGTATCTACTCTGCTCTTTTAGTTTTTACTTCTTTGTTTCTCTATTTCCTTACTAGACAAAATGTAGCAAAGAAATTTCCTCTTTTTTGTTTTTATTTAATTTTTTTTTTTTGAAAAGAAAGAGGAAAACAATAACAGCCATTGATTCACCTTGTTTCTAATTACTTTGCAAGTGACCCCATTCTTCATGGTTGGATTATTCGTGAAATTTTCCCAGCAACCAAACAAAACAGCTCGCTTTAGGGTTTTAGTTCGTTGATCAATTTTGCTCAGCGAAGCAGATCTTTGCTGGAGTGTGGATTTCACTCCCTTCTATTTGATTTATACGTTTCTAACTATAATCAATTAATTAAAAAGGATAGTGGTAATGAATTCGTTATTGATTTTCCCCTTCCCATGCTTGAATCTCTCTTTCTGTTGTGTATTCCACCTTTGAGAATGAAAATTTTTAGGCTCATATTTTGATATATCTTTTTGGGTTTGGGATTCAATGTTGATACTATAATGTTCCAAGCGATCAATATTCTTGTCTGTATAGTTCTTGACAGCAGTTCTAACCAAGGTTTTATTGTTCTTAATAATGTTCGCGAAAAGTCCATGGCGGGGACAGGGAGTTCCATGCTCTATTCCTTTCTTCTATTTACTGTCATTCTCTCACTTCAAGAAATGTATAGAGGGAAACTAGCATCGACGGAGTTTTTTACCATTCTCGGGGGTTTTATTAGTTCTCTACTGTTCCTTGTGTCACTGACGGTATGCTCTACATTCCCATTCAATTTTTCTGCTCTCACTTATGATAATCGTAGCTCATGTTGTTGTTATACGTGAACTAGTTAGTATTCAAGGATCAGTTGATTTATGAGTCATGTCTAAGACTAAGAACTATACCTCAGGGCTTAGGCACGACATATTTATGTGTTAAAATGCCGCGTTATGCTGCTTTGAGCCCACTTTTTTGTTTGCTTATTGTTTATATTGTTGCTATTGTCCTCAGCTGTACTCTGAAATTTAAACAAAGATATTATTTTTCCATTATCAAAGAAAATATCTGATATAAGAGGTGAAATTCTCGATGTGTACATATTGGAAGTTCTCACATGTGAAATTGGACATAAATGTCTCCATAGTCTCTTTTTCAAATCCTTTATGGCTGTTTACTAGTTTGCCACATTCACATATGTGAAATTGGACCTCATGGGGTGACCTGAAAATGTAGCTTATCATTGGAATCGTGGATCAGTACAGTATTTTACATTTGTTTGGTATTTGTTCTTGCAGTTCATCGGTAATTTTCAGGAAAGTTGTGGCATGAAGACTGGGTGGGGTGCTGGTGAGTATTGACTTTTCTACTTTCCTTGCCTCCTTTTTGAAGTTATGATATACTTTTGTCAAAGGGTATGATTAGGTTTCAATCATAACATTTTCAAATCCCCAATGGATAAATATCCTTTTCATATTTAAGATTTATTTTTGCCATTTTGTTGAATGTGAAAGTAGGGAAATTGCTTAAGCACTTCTCAGGTAGAATAAATTTTACTGAGATTCTTACACTATGTATCGGTGTCTTCATTGGCTTTGTCATTACCATGAGATGTTTTGCCTTATATTGGTTGCAAATGGATGTTGATTAGGAAATTAGGATTAACAGGACTACTAAAGCAAAAGGTGAAGAATTTAATGAACTTTATCACTGTAGAATATTATTCCTTTGAACTGTTAAAACTCTTGTGATAATCATTGAGACTTCTTTCTTTTTTTTTTTCTTCTCTCCCTTCTTTTCCCCTTTTTTAACATTCTCACGAAATATAAAGGATCAGAAGAACTTTAGGAGCACGGTGTTACAGATTTTCCAATCTAAATTATTGAAACCGATATGTGTTTTAAAGGGTTAGAAAACATCTAGAAACTGTTTCTTATCTTCATAGTATTACGTGGTGGCACCGTGGTAGTGGTACGAGGCAGAGCAAAAACAAATATTTTTCTTATTCCCCTTCCATCTTCCCCTTATGCAGTTGTTATAGCTGAAGCCGTTGCTCTTATTGCTGCCAGCACCGTACATCGAGTTTGTATCACAACATGGTAATGTTTAAATCTTTGTTAGCTTTACTTTGGTCTACAAATATAGTTTTCGTCCACATATCTAAGTTTTTGCAGAATGAATTTTAGCTGTCTAGAGATCTGTATGAATACAACACTTAGTGACGATCCCCTTTTCAATGCAGTTTCTTGTTTTCAGCTGGATTACTTTATGAAATCAACAAGCTTTCAGGGATAACTCTTTCCAAAAGTGAATCCAAAACGAAGAGGCACTGAGTTGGCTTCTATGATTTTCTTAGATATGATTGTCTGCGGCTTTATATTTGTTGTTTCTATTTAGAATAGCACTCCTGAAAAGGTGCCATTTTGATATGTATCAGACATTTGTCGAGTACGCTACAAGCTTGGAAGATGATACTCACTAGCTATATTACTTGATTTATAGGAAGCAGACTAAAGAGTTATGACTTAATATAATTGCTGTTGTTAAGACTCAATAGCTGGCAAGGTGCAAATTTCTCTTTTAATTTAATGTGATCCATCTTCATAATTGCGCTATATCGGATAACTCTTTTCAAGCTCACTTCATTTGGGTTTAACTTTGGAGAATTCAGTACATACACCTCAATGATTGAGACTCGAGTGTTTCAGTACACAGAAGCTTTGGAACTCGAGCGAATTAAGAGCGAAGTGAAAATATACGGGTACCAAAGGATTAAACTGTACAAGCTGTATTCGATAATCAAGCAAGGATTTGGCCGCATGAGATTTCTTTTTCATTCATGGCTCATTTGGCTCTACGACTCTCATTGATCAAGAACAGGAGAACACGAATTTAGTCCCAATGGCAAGTAAATCCTACGAAATTAGCCATCCCCTTTACTGAATGATGTTTACAAGCCAACTAACATAAGAACAAGTCAGTCGATCCTCAACAGTACGAAAAACTTGCGGAGAGATGTGAAAGCATCAAATCTAGTCCAATGATTGATAACTAACAGAACTTCGTTTTGCGAGACAAGGTGGCTTTTGTCTTCTTCCATATCAAACAAATTTCACTCCACGCCCATAGACAGTCCCACAACCTGATAAATAACAGAGTTTGTATAATTTCCTCAAAGCTTTATTCTCTGAACCTGCAAAATATGGTTCAAATTAACACCAGCAAAAGAGTACATATACATAACAAGGAAGGATAGTATTTCTATTTTGTAAATCATAGTGATAAAATTACTTCTTCAATTATATCTTTGATGGTATTCTTTTGTAAGAACCGTGATTGAAAACCACGAGACACGTTTTGTAGTTAATCAATCCTAAAAAGCACCAACATCCAAAACATTGGCATAATTTGCAAGACAGAGTATTCGTCTTCAGTGTTTTGTTTCTCCATACGGAGAACTGCATAGTTCGCTGAAATGGAAGTATGTTATCCAAGAGAGAAATGCCCTTAAAAAGACAAATCTGAAATTAAGAACCCACAAAATGTAAAATGATCATAACTATCCAGAATTCGACCTGAATCAACTGACCTGAAAAGGTTCGATCTTGGCTCCTATTAACAACCAGTAAAGGCAGTTCAACTCCAAAAACCTTAGATTAATAAACAAGTATTTCAAACAGGAAGAAATTGTCGGCTTTGCCAGCCATGGTTCCTCAATCACAGAGAGGCTCCTTCACCAAAAGATTCATTTTCTGCTGAAGAAATTTGAGCACATCATCTCTTCCTTCCTTCATCAACAACTGTCTCAACCTCCCAAATGTCACACCCGCAGGCCGAATTCCCTTTTCTATCATTTCTTCCATAAGGACACAAGCCTGAGTAACATCACCCTTCTCACACAACCCATTTATAAGAACTGAAAACGTATGCATGCTCGGAACAAACCGCTTCAACTTCATGTACTTCCACACTTTGAGAGCCATATCAACCTCATCCTTGTCACAAAACATCTTTATCATCATCGTATACGTATCCGAATCCGGCTCACATACCTTAACCATCCTGCGAAATACCTTAAACGCCTCCTCCGTTTTCCCTCTAATAATCAACCCATTTAAGATCACATTACAAGTCCTCGAATTAGGCCTAATCCCTTTAGATTCCATGTCGTTTAACACCCCATAAGCATTCTTGAACCTATCCACCTTAACAAAAGCACCAATCAAAGCATTATACACAACCACATCAGCTTCAATACCCTTACTTTCCATCTCCATAAACGCATCCACAGCATCTTCAATCCTGTTCTCCACCCCATATGTATGAACCAAAACGCTGTAAATAAACGACGTCGGTTCGCAACCATTGGAATCCATAGTCCTGACGATTCCAATAGCTTCATCAACCCTCCCTGCCTTACAAAGAACATCAACCATAATACCGTAAGTCACAATATCAGGACTAATACCAATATCAACCATTTCCCTAAAAACCCCTCTTGCTTTGGGCAAATTGGGTTCTTTCCCCCACCCATCAATTAAAATACTGTAAGTTTTAGAATCCGGCTCGAACCGGGTCTTCATCCCATCAAAAACCTCCTGAGCTTTTCTCACATTCTTGGCTTTGCACAGAGCGCTCAGAAGCCCATTTAAGGCCGCTAAATTGGGCTCAACGCCGTACTTCTCCATGACATTGAAGGTGTAAAGGGCTTCTTCCACCTTCTGAGCTCTGGCGTACTTTCTCATAACGATGCAGAAGGTCTCGACGTTGAGCAATTCCTTTGACCTCATACTACTCACCAGCTCCCACATCAGCTGGTACTGTCGTATCTTGGCAAGTGACCCGATCATGGCGTGGTAGGCCCGTACACTATGGGCGTAGCTCCGCTGCTTCGCGGCCCACTCGAAGAATCGGTAGGCGACCATCCCGGCGTTCTGGAATCTGACCAGGACGTTCTCTACCATTTCCGGCGAAACCCTAATCCCGGTTTGGTCGAGGGCAGTGTCGAGCGCCGCCACGGGATTGGACATCATGGTTTTGCAGATTCTTTCAGTTGGGTCTGAAATTTCTCTCTTGGGTTTTGTGGAGCTGTAGCTTTTGCCCATTCTTGGCTTGAGGCAAAGCTTTTGAATTTTGGTGAAGATCATTGCTTGCTGATGGAATTTGGGGAATCAGGGTTTCTCAGATGCAGCGAACGACGTCGTTGCCCCGGACTGCTAGAGAGGTAGGGAGTGGCGCCGCCGTGGCGAGTGGGCGCGGCGCTGAATAGAAGGGAATTGCGTGCGGATGGTTTGCAGTCTTCGCGGTTAATTAAAGGAAATAAAACGTAACAGTCACAATGGGTTAATTGCTTAATGGCTCTTCAATTATACGATCTACCCCGAATTAAATTTGCATAGTAGGCTAATTTTGAACTGTATTACTATAATAATGATTCGTTAATTACAAATTGTTGTAAGTTTTGATAGAAATGAGTCATTTATAAATTGCATCTATATAATTATAATAATGACTTTTTTGTTCCAAATTATTGAAATTTTAATAGAAACGAGTCTTTATAAAGAACACAGTTTAGTAACTATGACGGAGAATAAAACTCTAAAATTCGAACGACTAACTCACACAATGATCCGCTAAGAATTGTGCAATTACTATAATAACGATTATTTACTCACAAATTATTAAATTTTAAGCATAAATGAATCATATACAAATCACACAATTTAGTAGTTATGACCGAGAATAAAACTTCATTTTTCATAGTCAAATTATGTCCAATCGTATATTTTGTATATGATTTTTTTTAATTAAAAATACTAATAATTTGTGACAAATGAATGACTTTTGAAGTAAGTGTATAATATCTTGTTGAAACAAATGTATAATATAGGATAAATTATGTAAATTGAAAATTCGAACTATAAAATGGTACAGTGTGTATAACCCAACAGCTTTAACTATAATTATCTGAAAAAAAATTGTAAATACGGGTTTTTTTTAAAAAAACAATTAAATCATTTTTTTTTTTGAAAGCAATTAAATCATTTAAATTTTAACTTCCCAAAACAAACCAAAAAGAAAAAACTACTTAATTTCTTTCAGACATCACTTCACTTAAATACAAAGGCGGAAGACTCGTATTCAATGATTGACCAAACTCTAAATAATAAAAGAAGGTTTTTTTTTTTTTTTTAATGAAACAAAGTCATTATTGATTGTGTTCTTTACTATCAATGAACCCAACTCGAATGACAAAATTTGGCCAACATCGATCATGACCCATGAGAAGATACAACCTCACAATTCTAGCATCCGCAATCTTAAGAGAGAGAATGCCTACTGAATTCTTCGAAAATTTCTACCATGACTTTATCATGGGCATTTCGAATGATAGCCCCCATATGTGAGTTTCCTTGTTAACTATCAAATTTTTGTAATATCAAGCTGCCTTTTAAAGATAAAAGAGGGAGCATTATTTATTTTTCCTAGTGTTTTGGTTAATTATATGTATAGTGACACTAATGAAGCAACGCAGGTGAATGATAATATTACTTTTTGGAAGGAACTCATTTTTAATTAAATTTGTTGTTGTACGACATTGCTTATTTATTTACCTAGTAAAAAGAATAAGACATTGTTTATTTACAATAATAGATTCGTTTATTCATTTTTTCAAAAAGATTTATTTATTGAAAAGGAACTCATAATTAACTTGATTTACAATTTCACCCTTTTGATAAAAATGTATTTATCTTAACACATTTTAACATTAGGCTGTGTATGGTAGTGCGGAAAGAAAATAAGATAGGAAGAAAAAGATATGAACAATAGAAAATATGGAGGATGGAAAGAAAAATATATTTTCCTTATAGTTATTTGGTATGTAGGGAGAAAATAAAATTAATATATTTTAAAATAACTATTTTATCTTCTATATTACTATTTAAAAATGAGTATGTAAGAGTAATTTAGTAAATTAAAAATTTTCATTGACTAATTTTTTTCCTTCCCTCTTTCTCTCCAATTTGGAGACGAAAATCTTTGTGGGCTCCATTTATTATTTTTCCTTTCTTTTTTCTCTTCTTTTTTTCTGTCTCTTCTCTTTTCCTTCTACCAAAAAAATCCTTCATTTTCCCTTCATTTTTCTCTCACATTCTTTCTTTCCTCCCACTTTTCCCTCTTAAGGCTATGTTTGTAAGAGAGGAAAGAATATAAGAGAGAGAGAAAATGCATAGGATGGAAATGAAATTATTTTTCTCTCATAGTTATTTGGTAAGTATAGAGGAAAGAAAATTAATTTAATTTTGAAATGACTATTTTATCCATAATATTACTATTATTTAAAGTTAAGTGCATGAGTAGTTTTATAATTTAACTTATCCATACACTAACGAAATATTTTTCTTCCTATTTTCTCTCCACTTTTGAGAGAAAATTTGTGTGGCCCCATTATTTTTTTTCCTTACATTTTTTTCTCTCCTTTTTTCTTGTACCAAACAACTCAACTTTTCAATTTCTCTCCACTTTTTCCTTCCTCTCACTTTTCTTTCCGACCAAACATAGCCTACAAAATAAACGGATCCTCTCAACTAATTAAAATTATCCCAAATTCCATTTTGTACCATTAATTTTGTCTTTAATTATGAATTTTTTTGACTAAAGCGACACTAATCAATAAGATTAGAAAAATCACATACCTAAACAATGAAAAAACTCATTAATTTCTTAACCTCACGTTGTATTAGTGTCCTTTTTCATTAACATTATAACAAATTATGGTCAAATTCTGCTGCAGCCAAAGATTTTTCTACGCATAAACATGTCAAAGTCAAACCCAAATCTCACCTAACTTAAAAATAAAATAAAAAGAACAATTTTTTTTTTTTAACAGGCAGAAACTTGTTATTAGAACTATACTGCTATACAACAAGAAGGCTTTTTTTTTTTCGGCTTCAAAAAGAAAATAGAAATATATAATTCTTTATTTTGTTTTAGTGATCATAATTCATATTTCTCAACGCGCATTTACAAAAGAATAGCATATCATATAAGAAACTCGTAAGCTTGATCAGAAAACACACCGAAAAAAAAAAAAGAAAAAAGAAAAAATGAAGATATCCCAGTTCGAATCTATATAGCCGATGATCTGGTGCTTGAACCGGACGTAGAACTAAGCCCAAAAGAAGATCTAAACGACTCATGACTAAGCGGCAATGGCCTATCTGGTAGTTTAGGAATATCAATATCACCTTCCAACATCCTCAGAGCCTCGGCAATGGTGGGCCTAAAGGCCACCATAACATGAGCGCATAGAATCCCAACGCGCACAAACCTCTCCATAACCCCTTTCGGCCCATTTCTCCTTATCGATTCTTCGAAGACTTCCTCCACATTCCCCGATTTCAGAACCGTCCATGCCCAATCCGTGATCAAAATCACAGATGGGTTCGACTCGTTTGATGTGTCCAGAGCCTTCTTTCCGGTCATGACTTCCAGAATCACGATTCCGAAGCTGTAAACGTCGCTTTTCTCTGTCAGTTGGCCGTAGAGAGCGTATTCTGGGGCCAAATAGCCGTGTGTGCCGGCCACCCTGGTGGTGAGGTGAGACTGGCCTTCTTTGTTTTGCTTCGCTAGCCCGAAATCTGCGACTTTGGCCTTCATCTCCGAGTCCAAAAGTATGTTTGTGGCCTTTATGTCTCGGTGATAAATGGCGGGTTTGACTCCGTAATGCAAGTAAGCGAGCCCTTTAGCCACGTCCAGGATAATATTCTTGCGCTGAGGCCAAGTTAGGTGGTTTTTCTTGGTTTGGTTTGTTGAACTCCATGTGTTCGATAAATGGTCGCTGAGACTACTATTCGACATGAAATCGTATACCAGGTACCTTCTTCTGCCTTTTACGTGATCACTCGTGACGCAACAGCCTCGAAGTGAAAGCAGGTTTCTGTGTCTTATTTTGCTGATGATTTCTACTTCGTTGCGGAACTCTTCGTCTCCTTTTGACTCCAAATCAAGAACTTGCTTTACTGCAACCACGGTGTTGTCCGAAAGCGTTCCTTTGTACACAATCCCGTATGAACCTTGGCCGATCATGTTCCGCTGAGAAAACCCATTTGTGGCGTTTTCGAGCTCTGATAAACGAAACCATTTAGCTCCCGAGTTGGGCAAAACAGTCGCCCTGAAACTGCTGACAAATTCTTCATGATGGGCATTTTGCCTTCTTTTCCTGTCCCATCTCCTGTACAGGATGATGAATACGACAGCCAGTATAACACCAACGACAGCCCCTAAGCACCCGAAAACGATTCTCAATAAGCCTTTCTTGCTTATCTGGTTAGATGGCTTGCTAGTTGCTGAGCCAATTAATGGCAAACCCAGAATGCAAGTAGCCGTACGGAGATCCTTCGGACCTAACTCATTGACAATTCCAGCTGCATATAACACGGTATAGTAAAAGCACTTTGTTCCATTTGGGTCCAAACCTTTCAACTGGGAATTCACCTTCATTCCGGCGTCAACACAGGAGCTGCACCTGGCTAGCCCCGTCAAGTCCCCCTTGCAAGATTCGTCCAACGGCGTCGTTTGACCAGCCTTCTCGGTCCAATCTTGCGTGGTGCTGATTCCAGCGCAGCCCAAAGGGTTGACAACGAACTGGGTCGAGTTCTTGAAACAGAAAGGGACTAAAGATGGGCTAACCGATAAAGCTGAGAGCCGAGTTTGAAGATCTGACAAGCATGAAGACGAAGAGGTTGCGTCTGGAAGCTGAAAGTTGGAGGTGTCCTTAAGGTGTTGGGCCATTCCCATGCCGAAGAGGCTCAAAAGAGTCTGACAGCAATCTTTGTGGAGGGGTTCTCGGCATAGCGAAGTGTCCCATGGAAAGGTTTCGACGTAGCTGAGATCTATGGGACACGAAGAGGAAGAGGCCGAGAGAAAGAATAAGAAGAAGAAGAGTAGAGAAAGCAATGAGATGGACTTATCCATGTCGTCAAATCTTTGTGTTTGTGTAGAATTGTATGAATATATGGCTATAGGCGTAGATATGTTAAGGTGAAATTGGAGTTGTTGGATTTGAGCAGCAAACCACTAGCCATCAACGTTGGCTACTTGGCTGGCAGTAGTCAAAAAGCACGTTTGTGTTAGAGTCTTATACGAAAGAACTACGTTCTATTGGTGGTCAAAGTAAACACATGCTAAATACATATAAATCTGCTATTATATTAACATTTTAGTTTGGCCTAGAATCAAAGTAGGCAACCTCGTCTTATGACCTTTATTTGTTTGTTTATTTATTTATTTTTTGTTGCTATGCTTTGTTGTGACACTCTAAGAATCAATAACACAATATTGATTTAAACTCTAGAGTAAATTAGATATAATCACGCATATGCAAGAAAATAGCGAACATAAGTATTTAACGTGGTTTACCTGCAAATTGTAGCCTACATTTATGGAAAATCACAAGCAAGCATTCCACTGAGAAATATAACACTTTACGTTCTATAGTTTTCATCTATCTGAAAGCTCCAAAAGCCCATAATTATGCTCTATAGTTTTCAATAACCCGAAAGCCGTAAGTGTTCATAATTACCCACTTTTAGCTTTAATTCCCCTGGAAACCCCAAGAGTCACTGAGTTCCTCTCACCAAAATTACGTTGTTGCTCCCTCTTGCTTTCTCAAGCTCCTTCTCTTCAGTCTTTCTCTCAAAATTTGATTATATACAAGGTCTGTTTATAAAGTTTCACAATAGACTAGTCTTGATAGTACCAGTTATATATCAGTTATAAATACCTTTGGTTGCTAGTCACTGATACTCGAAAATTGGTTACCGGTTACTAGTTATTATTTAAAAAAATAGTATTTTTCTAAATAGTTTTTTAAAAGTAGTATTTTTCTAATAAAAATCATATTGAACTTACGAAAAACGTAGCTCACCGTATTTTTCTAAAAATTGCTCAGGAAAAAAAGACCGTTATTTGAGAGAGAGACCGGAGAAGAGGGATTTTTAAATTTTTTGGTTTTACATTTTTGTGAATTCTTTCTTCTTTTCTTTGCTTTTATTTACATTTTCATTATTTTCATTCATTTTCCTAATTGCATTTCATTTTCTTAGGCTTTTAAAAATTGTAAAAAACCCCCACAGCGCGACACATGTATCCTAACTTGGCATCTAACAAAAAAATTTGATGGTTGCATCAAAATTTGGATGGAAGGTAAAAAGTTGTGACGTGGCAAAATAATTTTCTATTATTAATAAAATTATGCAACGTTTATATATGATGTATCATAGTCTTCTATGAGAACGAGTCTTATGGTAAAACCTAAGTGGATTGAGTAATGCTATGGAGCACTATATAGTGTCCAGCACTACATGATATTTCAGTTTTTTACTGGCTAAGTATAATTATATTTTAGATAAGACTCATAGGACTTAGTTTATTAATTAGAATCACTTATAACAAACTGACATATTGTGATACTAAGCAATACTGATGTTTTATAGCATTACTCAAGTAGAATATTATACCCAGTAAAAAGTTGTAATGCGACAAATTAATCTTCTATTATTAATAAAATATGTAAATTTACCTACTAGTTATAGATCATTTTTGAGTTCATATCATAAGGGGAAAAAAGAAAAACATAGAGAAGTTAGGATGTCAAACGTTATGTAGTTGAATTTATACGTGTTTTCTCGTTGGACTGGATGGTACTCTACATACCAACTCAAAACAGAAAAGGATTTTTCAATTCTATCAGACTATATATATACATCGAAGCATATATGTCTTGCACGTATGGATGATCCCATGACAAGTGTCTGGAATATGACACACCAACCTCTCAGGGTATTATGTCACCCAAAAAAGTTATTCTTAACAGTACAAATATGGAATTGAAATTCACTAATTATTATATATACTTATTCTTTAGCCATATATATATATACGCAAAAGGATTTATTGATTTTGACATACATTAATATTGTAATATTGAAGTCAACATTTAGATGTGGCTATAGAAAGATATCATTGTACAGCACATAAATATAGGGAACAAAGTACAATAAAATTTTTTTTTTCATTCTCTATTAATAGAAAAATTAGTTTTGATCTTTAGATTTCAATATAATGGTTTCAATTAGCCGTCAGAAAAAAAAAAATCAGGTATATAAGTGAAAATTTTGACTAAGAAATGAGACTTTTGCTATAATTTACTCTAAAAAAATTGCACAACAAGTCTGGAAGAGTGCGTTAGACATGTTTAAGTTCAACAATCTTTTTTTTTTTCGGTTTTCTCGTTAGGAAATGTCATATTAATGGTCAGAGAAGTGAAACTTTTAATTAAAGACCGTATTTCATGGAGGAGTTCATAATTTACTTTAAAAACACTATCTATACACTGTATTTTAAAATATTTGAAATAAAATACCGTATTTTGCTTAATTTCCTTTTAAGTTTTGGCCTACCCAAGCATGATACGATAGTGAGTCATTTCAAATACTGCATAAAATATGACTAGGGTTACCTTTTACGAGCCGTTATGGCACGACTTATTTGACATTTCTATATAGAAATAGAGTAAAATTTTTTAGCCAAATGGTCGAATTTTGGCTTATTGTTTGAAAAATATACGTTTTTCAAATACTGTTGAAAATGGCCAAATTTTGAAATTATTTAAAAGATGGTTGTTTTTCGTATTTAATATATTAAAATATATTGATTTATTTTGTCTAAATTTGATTTATTTTTAAAAATTAATTAATTAATTTTTAAAAAAATTGATAACTTTTTTAAAAAATAGATAAACTAAAAAATAACTATTTATCAAAATAAAATTATAAAACAACCATTTATTAAATATGTGAAAAAAAGTTCATTCTTTAACTTGATATAAAAAAAAAAAAAGGATATTTCTTATAAATACTCAATAGAGTACCCCTAAAAGAAGGGTTTATGGCATAAATGGTAGCAATAAAGTTCTTAAACTTTCTAATTTACAGTAGTTTGGTCCTTGAACTGTTTAAATTGCAACTTACAATTAAATCATAGATCAAATTGCTACAAATCAAAAAGTCTAGGAG